>JAHNEJ010002391.1:0-240476 GCA_022559845.1 Amorphophallus konjac | reverse complement strand
ATTTTTTTTTGTGTTTTTAGCGAGATCCGAAGTTCACACAAAATGGGGACCCTAGTTTATTTTTGTTTCACCGCCGTGTCAGCTAGGGTCTCTCGTCTCACCACGAATGAAATGACTAACTTCGGGGAACTTCAATGGTACAACCAGCCCAGTGAACGAAGAGGAGATTCTTCGATGTCGGGGACTTACGGAGGTCCCAGTGGAGGAGATTGTAGTCCGTTGAGAGGAATTCTCAAACGGAGAGTCCTTCCTTCACCGGGAAAGGGTGATCCTCAAAAAAATGAAAAAGGGATAGAAAAGAGGGATGGATGCATGCAATGAAATGCTGATAGAGATATGGAGTGGGAAAACAACAGAAATAACAGACATGTAATAAACAAACAACCAATCAAAACTGACAGTGCTGCCGTGAGAACAACGGGGGCGCGCGCGGGCGCCAAGGTGGAGAGGCACGGATGGTGCCGAACTTGCAAGGGTAGCCAAAAGGAAGCAGTAGAGGTCCCACCGTGATCGCCAATCTATGAGCGACGTCACGCGGTTCGGGGAAGCGGAGAAGACGCGGAGCGCGCGGACTCCTTCTTTTTTGTTTGCTGCAACACAGAAAGAAGAGAAAAGAGAAGGGGCCACCACGGGAGATTGCTCCGGCGGGGCGAGCGGGACAAATGTAATATAGCAAGATATGGGGGTTAAACGGCCATAGCGGGAAGTGACTCGCCGCGACCTCGGGGGGACGAGAATGGTGCAGACATTAAATAGCAAGAATTGAAACGGCCATTGGGGAAGTGACTCGCCGCGGCCTCGAGAATATGAGTAGATAAGAATATAACAGAATATAAGGAGAATATAAAGAGCGGGAATTTAAACGGCCATTGGGGAAGTGACTCGCCGCGGCCTCGAGAACATGAATAGATAAGAATATAATATATAAGAACGGATATTTAAACGGCCATTGGGGAAGTGACTCGCCGCGGCCTCGAGAATATGAATAGATAAGATTATAACATATAAGAACGGAAATTTAAACGGCCATTGGAGAAGTGACTCGCCGCGGCCTCGAGAATATAAGCAGAATACAACAGAATATAAAGAGAGTATAAGAACGAGAATTTAAACGGCCATTGAGGAAGTGACTCCCCGCGGCCTCGAGAACAAGATGTGATCGCCAGGGGCCGAAAGACCCCAAAATAAAGAAAGTGATCGCGCCTACCTCAAGAGCGGGAGATGGCGGGTTGCTTCTTCCTCCCCCTTCGGCCGGCCGACGGAGAGGACTTTCCTTGGGTACCCTTGCAAAACAACGACAAATAAGTAACGAGTGGATTAGAAAGATGAAGGTGTAGTATTCAAATCCTTGCGATAAAAATAACGAAATGATGGCAAGACATACACCTGGTTGGTGTTATCTTTTAAACCCCTCTCGGACTCGAGTAGGAGGAAAATGAGATGATGGATGCAAGAAGTATATAAGAAGAGGCGCCCTTATGAAGGGGGATAGATGATGCGAGATGATGAATGCAAAAGAAATAAGAAGAAAAGGAAAGGATTGGCTTATTGGATGTGCCGATGGTGAAATCCGGCGGAGCTCCGGCAGCGTAGGGATGGCGTGGAAGCGCGGTGGATGAAGACGACCTTCCTCTCGCGAGCGTGGGCACCCGAGAAGCCGGCAGAACCTCCACCTACAAAAGACCCCACGGGTTAGAAAATGACTCCGGTAGCCTCTAGGCTCCGGCAGCCTATCGGATCTCTTCTAAGCTCTCCCAGAACTGAGGGGGTGGTCCTCTATTTATAGGGCTCCGGAGGGTGGAGGCGTCCAGGACCCTGGACACCTCCATCAGGGCCGAACTAATATTTTATTCTATTTTTATTAATTTTTTTGGAATATCTTTGTGGAGGCGTCCAGGGGCCCGGACGCCTCCAACAGGTCCACCGAAAACCGACGACGGCCACACGCGGTTTGGCACAACGCGTGGTTTTGTGAGCAGCGCCTCGTGATTCAGAAATGGGCACGTCCAGGTGGTTGGACGTCTCTATAATTTGGATTTTTTTCACACACGACAAACCGTCGTTCGGTGGCCGGCGCCCGTGAGAGAGTTGATGGGCCTGGACGCCTCCAAAATATATTATTTTTATTTTTGTTGTCTTTTTATGCTAGGGCTGGCATTTTGATTTTTTTTATATTTGTTTTTATGGAGGCGTCCAGGGTCCTGGACGCCTCCATTAATATATATATTTTTTTATTTTTTTATTTGTTTTTTATGCCAACTGGCATTTTACACACATTTTTTATTTTTATTTTTATGGAGGCGTCCAGGGTCCTGGACGCCTCCATTAATATATATATTCTTTATTTGGTTTTGGGCCCTGAGAAAATAAAATAAAATAAATTAAAAATATGGGGGCATCCAGGGGCCTGGACGCCCCCATTAAGACCCACCCGGGTCCTCAGATCAGGCGTCGGCGGCTGCCCGACAGACACCCTTCTTGATTCCGGAACCTCTTGGTGCGTCTGACTGGTGTTGATGCCGTCCGAATGCCGTGACGAGACGATTACGGATGCTGAAAAAGGCAGAAGAAGACCCAAGAAAAGGAAGTACTCAAGTGATTCGAAATGCGTAAGCCGTCACGGGGCGTCGTATAGTAATATGAGACTTTCTCAGGAGACGTCAAGAATGGCGTGTCTACACCGTCATGTGCACAAGAACATGTCCGCAATGAACTCCTATAATTGTGGACACTCGACAGAAGTCCTGCGGGGTGAGGGAGGGGGCTTCAGCACCGTCGGGGCTACAGGCGGGTGAGGAAGCTCAGGAAGGTGACGGAGGGGTCGCGGGGGTGAGACAGTGAGGGAGGGGTCGCAGGCCTACTGATGCGGCCTGCGGGGAGTGCTTCACCACCGGAAGTGCTACAGGCGGGTGAGGGAGGTGAGGGAGGGGTCGCGGGTCTCCTGCCAGCGGGGTCGAGGAAGGGCTGGAGGGGTCACGGGCCTCCTGCCGACGGGGTCGCAGGGGCGAGGGAGGGGGAGGGCCGGAGGGGTCGCGCCGGGGGCCTCCTGCAGGCGGGGTAGCGGACTCGCCGGACGGTGGGAGGGCCAAAGGTCGCGAGCCTCCTGCGGCTGTGGCCTGCGGGGTGAGGGTGAGGGAGGGCCGGATGAGTCGCGGCGCGGGGCGGAGGAGGGCGTGTGTGGAAAGGGAATTGGGAAATACGAAGGAAGCGAAATAGTTAAGAAATTGGGGTGAACTTTAGGTTATGAATAAATTGATAAAATTATCCTTGATAAATCGATTTATCCGGTTTGGTTTGGTTTCTATTGATCAAAAACCAAACCAAACCGAATTTTTTAATATGGTTCGGTTTTAAACCAAACCAATTTTTTAAGAATTTGAACTCGAACCAAACCAAACCAAACCTGTCGGTTCGGTTTGGTTTTCGGGTTGAACCTGAATTATGCTCACCCCTACATGTGCATTGTTCTTTTCACACATGGTTCATATCATCAGAGACGATACTATTCGAGTTGGGGGGTAAGGGTAGTCATTGTAAAAATCTCATGCAACATGTTGCCTCATTTTGTTAAAAATAATAATAATAAATCTCATGCAACCTACTACCTTATTTTGTTAAAGAAGAAGAAGAAGAAGAAGCCCCAACTGTGTTGTCATGATTCATGCTTTCATAAAAGAGATTCTGGAATGGAAAAGACTATGGAGATGGATGATGGAATGATGTTTTGTGTCTAGTCATGGGAACTACTTTAGAATCTCCTACGGTCTCTTAGCATCTAAAAAAAAATCACTTTCACACTAATGAAATAGGAAGGACAAGCCTTCTGTCATTTGATATGGTGTCTCATATTCTGTCCTCCCTAATAAAGAGTTAGATTTGAAAAAAACTATGGAAAATGCCCCTGATCTTTGTAGCCGGGCCTACTTCTCCTAAGGTAAGAGTTGAGATTTACATCAAACGATGAAGGGTTGTGCAGCACCATGAGTTTCAAAAAATAGAGAGAGAAAAAAGGAAATAAAAATTATGAAAATACCCCTGATCTTAATAACCGGGCCAGCTTCTCCTAAGACAAGAGTTGAGGTTCGCATCAAACGATGAAGGGTTGGGAAGCACCATGTGTTAAAAAAAATTGAAGGCTACTGTAATCGAAGCTCTGATCTAGGAGGTAGACTTGAAAGACACCTAGCTAAAATGGCAATATGGAGGATGTAATTGTTCAAACTGTAGATTTAGATTTCACGAGCACAAGTGCTATGAGACCTTGGGTGCATTCTGAGCATCATATTCTAATCCGATGGCTAGTATACTTTCATAACACCAAATTCCTAATCCGTAGTCGATTCCATGAAGAAAGATCTTGTCATGAGGTATGAACTCTTGTTGGTCCTTAATTTCTAATTTGTTTGCATTGCTAAGGGACTAGCAATGGAAAAGTTGGGGGGTGTGATAAGTGCTTCATTATCTATTTTTATTTATATCACACGTCATTTTTTGGGCTTTAATAAAGTTAATCATGCAATTTTTACATGTTAATCTCACTCTCAAATAAAATTGAACTTTTTCTATCATTAGTGTGACTTGAGATGTATTTAAGATAAATAAAAGAATTGTATGATTAAGGTTTGATAAAATAAATTATTGTGATGATCGTTCTTTACAACTAATTTATTTGATGTTGAGGGGAGTAAACATAATGCTATTTTCTGTTAGAGGGAGTTTGATATAATTTTTTGTATATGTTTCAAACTCGGTGAATAGTGATTGGATGGCCTCCCCTCGCAGGTGGACATATGCATGCCTCGCGTGAGCTGGAAGGGAGCAGTAGCTCCGATGCGCATATGGCAGTCGAATGGCATGCATGCGAAGACAACAACTGCACAGTAGATGGTGCATGCAGCAGCAGATGCTCACAGCAGGCAGGCTGGGCATGCAAGGTCTTGAGGGTTGAGCACATGCAAGTGGCAGTCGATCCATACAGCAGTAGAGGTACATGAGGAAGAAACGCATGGGAAGCGGGCGACATCTCTCGCAACGGCAGGATCCTCTAGCAGCTGTCTCCTCTGGCATGAAAACAGTAGCAGCAAATGGTGTGCAACGTGTGGCAATGGCAGCTCAAGAATGACGAACGTTGGCATGCATGGCAGCGTGATGGGGAGCACCCCCTGGCCCTATAAAACCTAGCAGAGCCCCCCTCGCGGGCAGAGCTTCCTCTCCCTTTCTTCTCCTCTTCCCTTCTTCTTCCCCATCTCCTTCTTCTCCTCTCCCCTTCCTCTTTCTCTTCCCTCTCCCCCTTCCCTCTTCGCAATTCCCCCTCTCCCTCTCTCTATCTTCTGTAATGGCTCCGGTAGCGCATCCGCGGCACCCTCCTCCCAAGCGTCTCTCTCTCCTCCCTCTCCCTCTCTCTTTCTCTCTCTAACTCTATCGTTTCTCCCTCCGTCTCTCACTTCTCCACCCCTCTCGATCTCTCACTTCCTCTTCTCTCTTCTACACACTCACATGCACCACTAATCGCCGGTTTCATCCCATCTCACACCCCCTCTGCTCCCCCTCTCTCATCCTCTGTTTCTCTCTACTCACACTCCCCACCGCACACACTACACTCTTCACACTCCTTCCCTCCTGCCTCTATTCTACACACACACTCCTACTGCATTACCTCCTTCTCACCTTCTCTCTCTACACACACGTAGCGACCACCACCGGCGGCCTTCTCTCTGCTCTCTCCCTCTAACTCTCTCTTCACACACTCGCACGCATAGTCACAACCCCACTCCTCTCTCAGCCCCTTCTCCTGCACTTCACCACTGTCACACATAAACACCACCCTGCACACCATGACCGTCCACAGCCAGCTCTTGCACTTCCTCTCCCTCTTCTACTCAGACACTCACATAGCATAATTCTCCACTCCCCTGCACTCTTCCCCCTCAAGCCCTCGCTATTTCTCTCTCACCACTCACACTCTCCATGCACTACACACCGCACGTAGCCCTCCTCTCACTCTCTTCTGCACATGCACTCACACCCTCACAGTACACACACACACCATCGCCGTTGGGTCGACCTTCACCTCCAGCGGAGTCGACCCTCTTCCCACTCTCTCCCTTTCTCTCTGATGCCCCCTCTCTCTCACTCTTTCTCGCTCCTCTGCACCGCCGACCACTGTTGAAATTTATTTGTCTATCTTCTATCTTTCTTTTGAGGTTTAGAAAGTGATATGGTAAGATAACAAACAAACAATCAAAGATCTACTCAAACCTATGAACATGTGATCATGAACCTAGGCAATCATAGCTAGCTCTAGCATGGGCATGCTATCTCAATCAAACTACGCTAAGGAAAACGAAAACACACGCCGGGGCGTGGAGCAAGGAATAAATAAAAACACACCGTGAAGGTGGAACAAGCAAAGAAAATAGAAAGATATGATGAAGAAGACAGCTAATGCCCAATACCAAGGAAAGATGTGATCGCCACCAAAGTAAAAATAAGTCAAAAAACCTGAATATACCTTGGAAATAGGTGGATGAAACACCCGCCCACGGGAGAGAAAACCAGAGAAAGCCTGTAGATTAACTTAGAAGTAACGGTCAGAACCCCGTGCGTCGCTTGGAAGTGACGGCCACACGATAGACCGCCGGAGGAGAGTGACGCGCCTGCACAAGGCCGTCAGATAACCTGCAGTAACAAAGCTTGAATTCTTTTAACTTCAACTCTTCCAGCCGCTAGAAGACCTGGGCCTCGTGTCAATGAACCTGTAAACCTGCCAAAGATGTAGAAAGACCAAACACAATAACCTCAATTAGTCCTTTTCACAAGCATAGCATCAATTCTCAAAGGACTTAACATCATCAAAAGGAGAGTGGATTACCGGGGAGTTTTTGGTTTTTTAACCCCTCTGGGTGTTTTAAAAGTTTGGGAAGATGTTTATATGCTTAGAGGACAGTGAAAAACGTGGAGAAAGAGGAGGGATAATGCTTTGATTGAGGAAAAACTAGGGAAGAACTCAAGCATGCAATGATGAACTTGAAAGACCAAAACCAAAGTACTCTCTTGATTATGAGATGGATGGACGTGGGAAGCAGTTCCTCTTGGATGAAGATGGCTCCTGAGTTTGGCAGAACTTCGTCGTGAATTCCAAATCTTCCCCCTCGGGACATGAAGTCAAGGGCTCTATTTATAGACCCTCAAACTCTCAGGTCGAGCAGAGGATAATTCAGCAAGATAAAGAGATAACTCTTAGCAAATCCTCGAAGATAATATCACCAAGAGTCCATAGAATCGAACGGAAGGTCCTGAGGATCAGATTTGAAAGAGATATCGTCAATCCAAAACCCTTATCTCGACCACGGAGTAGAAGAGAAAAGGCCTGAACTGCCAGGACTCTCTGAAGGAAGTAACGGCTGCACGACAGACCGCCACTTGGAAGTAACGCATCAAGAACCGTCCGTTACTATCAACCTTATCCCTAAAAGATAAGATCGACGGGAAGGAGACCCAACAAGTTGGACTCTTCAAGGAAGCAACGGCCAAGGCATAGGGCGTCAGAATGAAACAACGGCTGCTCGACAGACCGTTATTACCAATGTGGAATCAAAAGGATAAGCTTTACAATGAGGCCTTAAGCCTTAGGACTCTTCAAAGAGTAACGGTCCTGGCCCCATGCGTTATAATGAAACAACGCGCCTGGTTCGGACTGTTATTACCATTGAGTTTCAAGAATAGCAATAAAGGGTTGCTAAGCTGTTGCCAACGAAACGCTACCAGAAGCCAATTCTTAATCCAGGAATTAAGACCCAAGAAACAGGCCTCAACTGATCAAGAGACTCAAATAAAGAGTGAACAACTCGGAGTATCATATAGAATGAAATAAGGAGATGACCCGACTTATTGGGTATAAAATGGGTGTCAACAGATGCCCCTCCTTAACGTCCTCTTTGCAGGGGAGCGAGCGGAGGTGAAGCGAAAGTGAAAATGGAACATGAAGATGAAGCGGAAATGAAGCGGAGTGTATCAAAAAGAGGGCGTTAAGGTAAACGACACCCGTTCTTTACCGACAAGCGATAGGAATTTTCTGGAAAACTTCGAATTGATCACAAGGAAATAGCCAGCCAAAGGGATGCGAGTCTGGAGGAACTAATTAACTAAGGAAAGGAAACACGGCTAGCCGCCGGAGGCAACGGAAAGGAAAGAGACTAAACTCCAGACAGGAATCTTCAGCGAACCAGATCAAGCGAGCAGATCGAAGGAAACCTTCTAATTCAGAGTGGAATGATTCTCCTCATCCAGAATCAAGAACACATCTGTTCACCATCATCGAGACCTTGAACAAATGAAGCTTCACGAATGCTCAAAGAATGCGTATGATGCATGCTGGGCTAAAGGAAAACAAAATCTTCAAAACAAATGCGAAGAAAGATAAAATACTAAAATACTCGAGAATAATATTGCTAGATCGGAGAAAATCAGAGTCAGGACACCATCTGCAACCACGGCGTGCAAGATAGAACCATCGTCCCCAAATTTTCCAATCTAACGGCCTATCCAACGATTAAATATGTGAACTTAGATCATCATCATTTTTGTTTAAGGGGAACATCAAATCCCAGGACACATGAATGACCAGCCGGTTCTCGAGGTAATATATCATAAGTAACATATAGTAATGCATTAAGGGAGTGAGGGAACGAGATACAATACCTGACTTACCTGCCTGACGGACGATAAAGCATGACTTCACTCATAATTCCTTCATGAAAGATAGCTTAGCCAACAATAAATATGATCATGAATCAAGGCATAACCATTGTACGCGCAAGGAACATCAATAAGGAACAACATGGAAGAAAATGGAACCATTTTGACATCCAATAGACCATTTAATTCATCAAGAAACTTGCAAGTTTGTAACGGTCTGAAGAAAGGGCGTTACATAAAGTAACGGACCATCCCTAGTCCGTCATAAACCAGGCGGTTCACATTCTTCAATAAAACAGTCCAATCATATGTAACGGTCGAAAATAGAAGCGTCAGAAGGATGTGACGGTCGGTCGATAGACCGTCGCATTTCCTGAGCGTTCAAAAAAATAACAACCGAACGGTCACGACCATTCCATTCCACATTCATCACCCAAAAAACCAACCGAGAGAAACCACCGGCGACCACCGTCCCACTACTACCATGGCCGGCGACGAGGCTCCCCAGCCACCACCGCAGAGGAGGGAGAGGGGAAAGAAGAAAGCAATCCGGCGGTTTCACCGCCGGCTCGAACGGGAGGCGATCCCACCGATCACGGAAGAAGAACCGAGGAGAAGAGAGCCAAGAGAAGAAGAAGAAGCTCCCACGGCCGCGGGGGACCAAGGGGAAGCCCCATTGGGTGCAGAGGAACCCAAAGAACCCGAGAAGAAGAGGAAAAGGGGCATGGACCGTGAGGTAGGTCCTTCCGCCCTAACTTCAAATTTTAATTTTTTTGTGTTTTTATTATGAATGCATGCGGGACTAAAGGGTAGAAATGGGTCCACAAACCCCCTAGGAACAATTGTAGGTCATTTGGCCATAGTGGGAGACCACGGAGATGCAAGGGAAAAAATTCCCAAATGCAGACAATGTGACGGTCCTGCCAGCGACCGTCACTCTTCTGACGCACCATGCTGAGTCCGTCAGAGTCAAACGACGCCCTACCCCAGGGCCGTCACTCATGCCAGCGACTTAAGCTATTTTTTAGGGTTTTCAATTTTCAAATTTTTGTTTTGTTTTCAAGTATGAATGTTTATACAATGATTATATGATGCAAGTTGGACTGATTAATGATTTAACATGCAATGCAGGGGAAGAGACGATCGCGGATCTCCTGGCTACAGATCCGGGCAGTGTACCAGGCATTGCCCGACTACCGAGAGAGAGATTAGCCGGCATGGGATTCGCCGAGGTGCTCAGCATCGTGGTGATCCGGATGGACACGCCGCTACTGTACGCTTTGCACGAGAGATGGGACCCGATCAGCAGAGCTTTCATCTTCCCGTGGGGCCACATGATCCCCACGCTAGAAGACATAGCGAGGATTACCGGATTGAGAGTTCACGGAGCCGCGGTGACAGGGTGGACATACGGCGACTACCGAGAGATGGCGCAGCAGCTGCTCGGGCTAGATTTGATCAGACTGGGATAGTCCTCCTCTCAGCTTTTGAGATCAGTGCTGCAGGAGAGCTTGGGACTGAGAGGAGTGGCGATCGCCGTGGGAGAGCTACCTGAGGAGCATCTGGGTTGAGTGATAGACCAGGTGCGCCCTCGCGTGGCGGTAGAGGCTGGACCAGAGGGAGATAGAGTGCTCAGACGATTCCTGATGCTGCTATTCGGGAAGCTCCTCTTCGCGACTCGGGCAGACGTCATCAGCTGCAGACTACTGCCGATGATAGAGGATTTGGGCAGAGTCAGGAGATACGCCTGGGGAGCGGCAGTGCTCGCATTCTTGTTCGAGTCCCTCAGCACCACGGACCGTCAGATAATGCTGGGCGGCTTCTCGCCTTTCCTACAGGTAAATGCACTTCATATGCTTTCTATTATGCCATGAATATTTATGCCATGATTTATGCAATGCCATGCGACTGACTTGATTTCTAAATGCAGATCTGGAGCTATATGTACCTCCCGAGCATCGGGAGAGGTGCATTACTCCATCCCGGCCGCATACCGATCGCGAGGCGATGGTCGGTGCCGAGGGACACAGGGTCGATCATTAGACTGACCCGGATGATCCAGGATGACTTAGACTCCTTCCCACATACGTCGGTGAGTCCAGAACTCAAAATGATTTCTATATGCTTCTATATGCTTCTAAATGCTTTCTAAATGCTTTTATATGCTAATGCTGATGAATGGACTAAAAATGCTTTCAGGTGAGATGGACCCCATACCGCGACGAGGGTTATACGGGACAGCCATGGGTGGAGGCAGCTTTATCGTACCGGGGGTGAGACATATGGTTGCATTGCATCCACATCATCGAGCCTCTGCACTATAGGCTGATCCTGCGGACCCGGGGACTACACCAGCCCGAGGTGACCTTTCCACTCCACAGCGATGACCACCCCGGCAAGTCAGCAAGGGGCATCAGCGGCAATGTGGATTGGTGTGCCCAGAAGGCGAAGTACGTCCACGGCTGGAATAGGCGGGGCCGAGCGGTGAAGGAACGAGACGAGAGCGACGAGGCATATCTGAAGGCCTTCGCTCGACTCTACGGCGACCGGGTGTACCGAGGTACCCGACGACCGGTATGCAATTCTAAACCCAAAAGCTCTTTCTATATGCAAAAATGCCATGTGATGGATGTATTGACTCACGTTTTCTAAAATGCAGCTAGATCCTGAGGGACGGATAGCCGAGCTGGAGGGATTACTCCATTCCACCATCCAGCAGCGGGACGGGTACCGGACCGCTCTGGAGCTCCTGGTGAGACCTAAAATGCTTTATGATTATGCTTAATGGAATATCATGATGCAAATGCTGATTAACCATGACTTTTAACCATGATTTCTAAATGCAGCGGGCCGAGGGATCCCAACGAGCCGGACCGGATGCCCCATCATCTTCCTTACAGCCTGCTGGAGGCAGGGCTGAGCAGGAGGCCGATTTTGCTCGAGCAGTTGCCCGGGCCGAGAAGGCGGAGGCCACCCTCGCGGAGCGGGTAAGATGCTAAAATGCTCATGCTTATGATTATGCCTAAAAATGCCTTATGATTAATGATATGATGCAATCTAAAGGTGAGGGAGCTAGCAGCAGCAGTGGTCGAGGCCAGTCAGGCGAGGGCAGAGGCAGAGAGAAGTCGGGCTGAGACCGATCGAGCCCGAGCGGAGACAGAGCTTGTACGGGCAGAGCTGGCTCGGCTGAGAGCGGAGACCCCGCGATGCTCGGATGATGCAGAGATGGAGCAACTACGGACCGAGTTAGCGCGAGCACAGGCTGAGGTGGAGCTGCTCCGTATCGGGACGATGGACCTAGATCGCTACCGGACCGAGGCGCGGGAGACACGGCGTCAGATCTTCACGCTGAAGATCGAGCTGCGGACGCTGGAGCGGACGGTCCGGATGATGGGCCGGGGACCAGAGCGGAGTGCCTCCCAGAGTGGGGCACGGAGGAGTGCTGCTCCGAGCGGCTCAGTAGGGGATTTTCTTGTCAGCTCCTCCGGCCAACGGAGGAATGAGAGGGCGGAGCGGGGACAGCAGGAGGAGAGTGCTTCTATAGCGCCGCCACCCGCGAGGAGACCCGAGGATGGAGAGGATGAGGGTGGTCCGGCGGATAAGCCGACCGAATGATGTATTTTTTATGTTTTTTCTTATCTTTTGTACAGAACTTGTGGTAGATGGAATGAGATCTTTTTTCTTTTTGGTTTTCAATTTTATTTTGCGCAAGTGTGAAATGAAGGGATGTGTGCAGGAATGTGGATAAGATGCGAATGAATGGATGAATGAGTCATGGGCAGGAATGTGTGCATGAGTTATTTGTGGGAATGTATGTGTGTGAAAAAAAATGTAGAGAGAATGAGGTGTACAATGCGAGAGACCACCAGGTCTAGGCAAGGGCAGAAGGAATAACCAGAATTCAGCAGTAGAGAAAGTAACGGTCTAGGCTCAGACCGTCATAATCAAACGACGCGCTGGTGAAAGGCCGTTACTCATAACAGGGGCCCATCCTGGTAGTAGGGCTTCAGGAGAAACGATGGCCAACGGCAGGTGCGTCAAAGACAAATAACGGCCAAAGACTAGACCGTTGATCATGGCAGAACGATGGTTGTCAGAACAACTAGTAGAAAATGCGACGGCCTGAGGGAGACGCGTCAGAGTGAAGCAACGGCCATAACCAGGGCCGTCAGGAAGTGCTTAGCCTAGAAGAGAAAGGACTGAGTGGATGAGAATATAACGGCTCAAGATTCGCGCGTTATAAGAAACGACGGTCAGGCCTTAGACCGTTAATCTTCACAGAACATGATCGGGGAACTAAACCCACAGGAAAATGCGACGGCCTAAGGTTGGCGCGTTGGAGTGAAATAACGGCCTTACGATAGACCGTTAGATTCTGGGTTGTATTCCGAGACGGATTGAGCCGTGAGAACTTAAACCCGAGGTTTAGCCATCTAATCCCTTACTGGAACTTATCCTGATTGAAGATAAAGCTTTCTAGTCCGAATCCTATCCTTCCAAAAGCCAAAATCAAGCTTTTAAGACTCAAAAACTCAATCAAAATCGTAGCTTTGCTGAAAACCTCTACTTTAGGGTTGAAGAACCTCGCCTAAGGGCAGAAATCAAGATGAAGAGGAGCTTTGAGGCGATGATCATGGAAGGGAAGGTCTACACCGGACCTAAAGCTGCCAGAAAAGAACACGGAGAGCTCCAGCGGTTGACATCAATTCTCAAGCACTTAAGCTCCAATGTTCAAAGGGTGGTAAGTCCCTCAACAACACATCCAAGTTCAAAACATTCTGCACTTCAATCCGTTTTATGACTTCTTCTTCTCCTTCTTTCTTCAAGCCTCTTCCTGGCCCAAGATGCTACTCTAATCTGAAGTGGGTGGCTCCCATGGTGAAGGCCCTCCCTATAGAAGTTACATCAATCCTTAAAGCTTGGCACCTTCAACCACTCTTGGTTTTAGGCAAAAATTTCCAGAAGTTATCCTTAGATTGGCCAAGTATTTCAGCACTTGTGGAGTTATGGCATCCACAAACTCATACCTTTATCTTCCCTTCCTTCGAAGCAACCGTCCGTTTAGAGGAGGTAGAAGCCTACCTAACCCTTCCTAAGACTAAGGTGGGGGATGAAGATCGGGTTTGCTATACAATAGAGCCCATTGACCCGTCCTTGACCTTGAGTGACTTCATTCATAATCCAAAGGACGTGAGAACCATGATCAGCCCTCACCACATTCACTTGATACCCTTGGCACAATGGATAGTGTCTCATTGTAAAAACAAGTGGGAGAGACATGAAGCAATAGCCAAGGCGGTGGCGGTTTGCTTGTGCGGGGTCTTCCTTTTTACCACGACCGACCACCTCTTAGACATCCAAAATCTTGGTATTATTAGCGAGCTGTGGCGGGGAATGTCTATTTCTCAAGCGGTCCTCTCATACCTCTATGAAGGACTAAGCTCGGCTTGCATAGGAGGTCCTTTGTTTGGTTCCATGATACTCCTTGAGTGCTGGACAGGAGTGAGAGTCAAATTCCTTCCCAAGGAAGACATAACTTCTGCAAGCCGAATCTTCGGGAGCCACCCTCTCTTCTTCATTGGAGGGGCATTTGGATATTCTTCTCAGGTGGAGTGCAGGACGGCGGATAAGAAAACTCGGGATGAATGGCGCCTCTTTTTCAACACTTTGCCAATGGATAAGTTCATCATGCGACCAAGAATCCTTCGAAGCACTCTTCTCAAAATACCGCGGCGTCAAGGCCTGGACCTCCAGCTAGTGGGGAATACTACCATGGCGATCTACAACCCGCACCGGTGCCATCTTCAGATCGGACTACCTCGAACCGGCATTTCTGCACTATCACACTACCCTCCCCTTCTACCTAGGAAGATGGGGACCGAGGAAGATGAACGAGCAGTCCGGAACGCGCTGATCATGTGGGAGATCAGCAAGGTGCGCCCGTGGCAAGCAGAAGTTGAAGAGAACGACGAAGCACGCCGAGATTATGTGAAAGAGTTGAGAAGAATCCACCCTCTTGCGGATAAGAAATTGAATGTATCTTGATTTTCTTTTTGTTCATGAGAGATGTTATGTGTACTTGATCATCAGAGCTTGGTTTATCATGAATTATATTTCATTAAGCTTGCTTGAATGAGATGAAATTGCCTTAGTTGAATGGGCTTGAGTTTCGTGGTTTAAATGGCTGGAATGATGTGGACAGGCAGAGCCTCTGGAGATAGCAACGGATATGCAATGGGCCGCCACAAGGAAATAACGGTCTTACGATAGGCCGTCAGAATGAGAGTAACAATAGAACCCTGTCTCTGAAGGATATGACAGATAGGCCTTGGGCCGTTATAAGAAAGTAACGGTATTCTCCAGACTGTTATAGTGATGATTAGTGAAAGAAAGAAGGCCCATGCCTGCATGAAACTAACGGTCGAAGAGGGGGCCGTTATGTGACTGTAACGGTCCGATGTTGGCGCGTTACATACCTTGTACCTGCATAGCTATGAACTTTTTACTTTGAATCTTGCCCCTGCATTCTGCACACACACTTTAAACATGAATCAAGTTAGATCTGTTCTTGGACTCAACCCCTTGCTTTGAAGTAAGTTAGATAATGACCGTTTCTTGATATTCGGTCAAGGGGTGGAGCCTTTATTAAATAGGCGAAAACATAATGAAAATGCAATGCATGCTATGCACATGATGGTATTTTTGGCAGTTTTCGGAAATATTTAATGTTCCTGGATTTTTAGAGATATCTGTTTTGTTTTGGATTTTTGAAAATATTTGTTGTTTTTAAATTTTGAAATATTTGATCTTTTTGGATTTTGAAAATATTTGATGTTTTTGGATTTTGAAAATATTTGATGTTTTTGGATTTTGAAAATATTTGATGTTTCTTGGATTTTGAAAAACCAGTGCCTCTCTAGCAACGCGAACCCTTCCTTGTTTTAGATTGAGTCCCGAGATTGGCGTGTAATAGTGTGACAACCCCTGGCCAAGACCTAATCATCATGATGGTGTTTCTACCAATGCCATACTCAAGGTACTAATCTTAGTCCTAAAAGAAAAAAGATCATGGGGGAAGCTTAGGCCAGATATGAGAGTTTTCAGGACTTGATTTTCTCACCGCACAACCCCATTAGAGATCTGGTCTGTTGCGCCGGGGCTTTTGCGTCCGTCATCGAACCTTTGTCCACCCTAGGCATGCATGCGACCGGGCTCATAACATCCCGCGGGGAACTGTACTGCCACTCTTGTCATGCCTAGCTTTCTTTTCTCCTTGGAGTTTTTCGGAAATTCGGAATCTGTAGACCTTTGAGATAACGCTTCTGACTTTGTCGTAAAGAGCACTCCTTTTCTTTTCTTTTCCTTTCTCACTTGTGGCGTCAGGTCATAACGGACTTGCCCCTGTTTGAGACCTCCTCTCGTTAGGGTGTTTGGATTGGTCGTCGCCTCCTTATTCACTCCTTGCCCCTGGATTCAGTCGAAGAATGAAGCGGACAGGGACTTCGACTTTCCCCTAAAGTATGGCCAAGGAGAAACGGTGTCTTTTAAACAAGGAGCCCGACCAGAGATGTCGTGTGGTGTGTGATTGCCTTGCTCGGGACCTCTTCTTTTGAAGATAGGAAGGAAGATCTTGCTGCCGGGAAAGCACGTGGTTTAGACTCTAAGGAAAGAAACGCTTAAGATACAACCCATTCCACGGGTGAGAGAGCTCCTCACCTTCCGCATTCATTAAACGATAAGCATTCCCTGGATAAGCTTCTTTTATTACAAACGGCCCTTCCTAGTTAGGTTGCAATTTAGACCTAGGACCTGCAGACCGAATGAATTTGTGTTTCAAAACAATATCACCCGTCATAAACTTACGTTCAATCACCTTCTTTTGAAAATAACGCGAAACCCTCTTTTGATAAACAGAAACGTGATCAGCCGCATTCATTCTCTTCTCATCCAAGAGTTCCAACTGGACCAGCAATGCCTCCCGACGTTCATCGAGATTAAGTTCCTTATCGAGCTGCACTCTAAGGGAAGGGATTAAGATCTCATATGGGAGCACCGCCTCCATCCCATAGGTCAGGGAATAGGGAGTTTGCCCCGTAGGGGTACGGACGGAGGTGCGGTAAGCCCACAGAGCTTCCACCAATCTTTCAGGCCAATCAGAAAATTTATGTGCTTCGCATGTTTTCTTGATGATTTTAAGAAGGGTTTTATTAGTGGCCTCGGCTTGACCGTTGCCTTGAGGGTAATATGGAGATGAATGATGTAGTGCAATATTAAAACTTTTTACATAGGTCCTTAAGCTCTTGGGAGACGAACTGGGGTCCGTTGTCGGTGATGATGCTGCTTGGCACTCCGAACCGCGAGATGATATTCTTCATGATAAAGTGGCACACCATTGTAGCTTTGATTTCTACGTACGCCTCGGCTTCGGCCCATTTGGTGAAGTACTCAATAGCGGTGAGGATGAAGGATTTTTGCTTGATCTGAGAATTAGGATCCCCGAGCGGGCCGACGACGTCAAAAGCCCACATAGAGAATGGCCAAGGAGCAGTCATAGGATGGAGAGACGAAGCTGGAGAGTGAATTTTATCAGCATGGAGTTGGCATTTAAGACACCTCCGGACATAGAGGGAGCAATCTTCCTCTAGAGTGGGCCAATAGTAGCCTTGCCTAAGGATCTTCTTCGCTAGAGCCTGGCCATTGACATGACCTCCACACTCACTAGAATGGGCCGCTTTAGCCACTTTCCAAGCTTCTACATCATCCAAGCATCTCATGAGTATTCCATTAGTAGCGCGCCTATACAGTTCTCCTGTAATGATAGTGTACCTTGCGGCGGCTCTTCTTATTGCTTTACGCTGCTCGGCCTTTGCCCCTTCCGGGAATGACCCTTCTTTGCAAAACAATTCGATTTCATGATACCAAGGCAATTCTTCTTCGTCTAGAATCTCCTCTAACTCTGTTAATGAAACTTCCTTGAGATCTTCCTTCTCAGCTCTTGCCTCTACAGATTTCCTGAGGTTGATGAACCAAGGATCTTGAAGAGAAGGTGCGTCCAATCTCTGGACGACGATGATCTCAGTACTACGACTGAGAGGGAAAGATAAGGAGGAAGCAAGAGATGCCAAAGCATCAGCTAGAATGTTCAGAGAACAGGGAGTATGGATATAGATCAGCTTACGGAATCGCTTAGTAATGAGCGTGACCAAATCTTGATAAGGTTTGAGCTTGGGGTCACGAGTACGGTAAGTGGACAGAACTTGCCGTAGAACGAGCTGAGAATCTCCTATGATGTTTAAATAGCGCGCGCCTAGGAGATAGGCGTGCTTCAAGCCGGCTAGGGGAGCCTCATACTCAGCGATGTTGTTGGTAATAGGAAATCGAAGTTGATAAGCGAAGGGGATGGTTACTCCCTCTGGAGTAAGCAAGACAGCACCGATCCCTTGGCCTTGGGAGTTGAGTGCACCATCGAAGTGCAGAGACCAAAAGGGATGATGAGAAAGGACAGAGAGATGCTCATCAGGGAAATCATCCTGAATAGAATCAGTGTGAGGAATAGGGAGATGTGCAAGATGTTCAGCAATGGCATATCCTTTGACTGGCTTCTGAACAACAAAGGTGATGTCGAACTGAGAGAGGAAGCTCTGCCAGCGAGCTAACCTACTAGAAAGGATGGGTTTTTCTAAGAGATAACGGATCGGGTCCATTCTAGAGATCAACCTAACTGGGTGGGCGAGAAAGTAATGTTTAAGCTTCTGAGCTACCCACACTAAGGCGGCACAAGTCTTCTCCATAGCGGTGTACTTGGATTCAGCTGGATTAAATAGTCGAGAGAGGTAGTACGCGGCCCGCTCTTTTCCTTCATCATCCACTTGCGCTAAGACCGCCCCTAGGGAGTCCTCAATAACCGAGATGTATAGGATTAGGGGTTTCCCAGGGACAGGAGGTTGCAAAACCGGGGGATTGGACAGATACTCTTTGAGGTCCTCATAGGCCTTCTGACAATCTTGATTCCATTCGAACTTGACACCCGCCTTAAGCAACTCATAAAACGGACGACACCTCTGAGAATGCTGAGATATAAATCTTCTAATGAATTGCAGTCTACCAATCAATCCTCGAAGTTCCGTAATGTTCTTTGGCGGAGGCATGTCCATGACGGCCTGTGCTTTATTAGGATCAATCTGGATCCCCCGTTTGCTCACTATGAACCCTAACAACTTCCCTGAGGAGACTCCGAATACACACTTCTTCGGATTCATCTTAAGCTTGTACTCCCTGGCCCTCTGCAGCACCTTAGCCAGGATAGAGGGGTGTTCTTCTTTTGTTCTTGACTTCACCAAGATGTCATCCACATAAGCTTCCATGTATATGTGCATCATGTCGTGGAAAATGGCCATCATCGCCCTTTGATAGGTGGCACCTGCATTTTTCAAACCAAATGGCATAACTACATAACAATACGTGCCCCAGGGCGTGGTGAAGGAAGTTTTCTCTTGATCTTCCGGAGCGAGACGGATCTGATTATAGCCTGAGTACCCATCCATAAATGACAGAGCTTCATACCCAGCAGTGTTATCCACTAGGACGTCTATATGAGGTAGTGGGAAATCATCTTTGGGACATGCTTTGTTTAGATCCCTGAAATCAATGCATATGCGCACTTTTCCATCCTTCTTGAGAACAGGGACTATGTTCGCCACCCACTGAGGATATAAAACTACTCTGACGAACCTGGCCTTATATAGTTTGTAGACCTCTTATTTGATCCTCAAGGCCATGTGGGGGTGAAATCTTCTTGACCGTTGTTTCACAGGTGTTGCCCCTGGTTTAAGCACGAGTCGATGTTCCACTAAGGAGGGGTCAAGACCTGGCATGTCCTCATAAGACCAGGCGAAAGAATCACTATACTCCCTTAATACCTTAATTAGATCTTCTTCTACCTGTGAAGGGAGATCAGCAAAAATAATGATGGGCCTTTGGTCTTCTTCCGTTCCCAAGTTGATTTCCTTTGTAGGTTCATCCACTGCCGTCGACGGCTGGTCGAATCTCTTTAGTCCTTGTGCATATAAGTCGACAGTGTTATCTACATCGCTATCTTCATCTATTGGATCCTTCTCATCCAAGACCTCATAGACGCCTAATCTGTCGTCGCTCCATTCCCCTTCTATTTCATCTTCATCCTCAATCACGATTGCTGTAGCGACGAATTCCGGACACTTCAAAAGAGCATGACACCGCTGAGCTAGATCTTGTAAGAACCTATTAGGAACAGATCGGGAAGGATGCGCAAGCGAGCGCGGTTCAGAATGGGAAGGGTTGGACGACCCAGAACAAGACCCTACTTCTCTAGACCTAACGGACTCTACTCCTCTAGACTCGACGGACCCTAACCCTAACCTAGGGGAGAAAAGGCCTAGTGGAAGGGGAGGAGCAGGGGACTCGTGCCCTTGGGAGGAGGAGGATGGAGAAAGGATAGCGTAATCTTCCACTGAAATCTTCGTTTCAAATTTGACGTTTTTTTTTGGAGATCAGAGGAGACTACACAGCAAGATGGAGGAGGTGGGAGCTGCATAGGGAATAGCTCGGGGAAGATGCAATCAAAGAAGAGATCAGAAGAAGATAACCACATCTCGTGGAGCTGAGCGTTGGGAGGAGGAGGAGTAAACAGAGTGGATAGATCAATGCGTGGACATTTCCCGCAAGCACAAGGAATGAATAGAATCTCCGGTGGATCAATGAAAGATGAATTTATCATGACAGGAGGAAGGCGGGGTACGAACTCCTTTTGTTGAAAGATAGATTGGAAGCGTGAGAGAGGCCAAGAACAGACAACTGGAGAGCTCTCCTCCTTCTGTAGATCAACAATAAGCTGCTTCTTCAGCCTCCACTGCATAAGCCGAGCTTCTTGTTGCTTCTTCTGACATTCTTCCTCATAAAAGAGCCCCTGCAAGGCTTGACTGTAGTCGATCATGTCATCATCTGACCCTCTTGGCAAGGGAGGCGGACTGGCAATTGGACAAACTGTATTCCTTTCTTGCTGAACCGGCTTTGGAGCTAATGTGCCAGGCTGGAGAGGCCCTTTGACAAAATGCTGACGATAATCCCAGGTGAGCGGCCCAGAATCACCTATCATAGATAATGCTGTCTCTTTGTAGCCGAGACCTCTCCTACCCATTTTTCTTCCCTTAGGTATAGGCTTAGTCATCCCTTGCAATTGCGCACCGAGGCCTCTCCCCGGTTGATAGCCCAGTTTCAATATAATGTTCCACCCCTTTGAATCTCGAATCTGCGGCTTCACTTTGACATTAACTGGAGTAGCGACGGGCTTAGGGGATGTGTAAGCCCAAGGAAAGTTCAAATCCAATACTGACAGAACGGGCCATGTAACGACCCGAGAATCCGATTACCGGGAAGGCCCGATAACCCGAGACTCGCACCGCCGCCCACGAGCCGGGAGGGCTCGGAAGGGCTAAAAGGAGTGTGGAGGCACAAAGAAATAGGAAATAAAGCAGGACAACCAACAACAACAAGCTGAAAGAAAGAACAACTACAGCTACAACAGAGTCCAGTCCAACAGAAAGTACAGTCTAAAGCAGTAAAACGTACCACATGCCAAGTGAACACTCGGCCCGGTAAGCTGGCAACTGAGAACCTCCACTCCGCACCCTCGAATCTCGAGGAAGAACCGCTACACCTGAAAAGTAGGGAATGAGTCTCCAGAACAGAGACTCAGCAGGGATCCCGCGGAACCCCAACCGGAAACAACGGCGGTAGCGGAAAGGAAGCTACAACTACAGCAGGAACAGCAAACCGGTGGCCGGTCAAAACTCGGCACTACAGCTACTCCTACTGCCAGAAGGCAGACCTCGATCACGCAGTCGAAGCTACCAAACCACGCTAGTACCACCTACCGAAGTAAGAACACACGGTAATCACACCGTAAAGGCCTGTCCCCCAGACACAGCCGACCTGGATACGATGTCCAAGGTGCAACCCCGACCATCCGATCGCGGGTACCGCACAACAAGACCCCACCTCGGTAAAGCCACTAGCACAAGTCTCACGGTGCGAAAACCGACACACGTGCCACGGTGAGACGACCGTGCTCAACGGTCAACACGACCGAAAACCCGACGGTCAAAGACACAGAAATTGACAGTCTGTCACTCCGTACTCGACAGGAGTACCACCCACTAGAAGCACAGCCGGTAGCGTCCCCTGACGTCTTACACCGCACCGCAGGTGAACCGCCTGACGTGGTAGGTCCTACCCGAGGCGCGAACACCGTACAAGTAACCACAAACAAGTAACTAGCTGGGGTCACGCCCGTCGACGTGGGTCCAACCGCCCCCAACCACGTGTGCACACACAGACCTTGCATCACTAGGTCTGGTCCTCTGACCGGTTTTCCCCCGTAGCCGGACTCTGGCTACCGACGAGGGGTCTACGGTAACCGGTCCACAAACCGTCTCGAAAGGTGGGTGCCCGTACACCACTCCCAGGTGAGACCAGCACCTCGTACTGGTGGGCTACGACTAGTGGAGGGTCACTGAAGGAGTAGACTCTCAACTCAACGAAAAATAACGTCCGAATCTGACGACGTACGGGGACAACCCCGCGTACCGGCCCCGTCGCACGGTGACCACAGTCGGAGAAGAAACAGGACTCACAGTCCACGGCCACGCACGCACCGTGCACTAGAGTCGAGAAAACTCAAGTGGCGCTAAGCCACTGGACTCTGGACAGTCCTCTAGACACACTACAGCCAACGGTCCTTGAGTCACAAGACTCGGGGTCAAGACCGTTGCACGCAACAGCACGAGGCCGTCGATCTAGCCCAATCTCTAGGTCCAAAACCACGATATCACGAATACCGAGACAACACACGAGTTGCCAAGACCATTCCCTTGGGAAGGGAACGCAAGGGACAAAGGCCTCTCACACGGGCCACACGGAAAACACAGAAGCACGATTCCCAAGGCAGCACGCAAGCCGCCACAACGATTTCCCATCTTGAAGCAAGCGGGAAACCTCCAGCCCCAGGCCAGACAACTGGACTCGCAGTCCAAGGCCAAACACATGGCCCACACGGGAATCGCCTTCCAAAGGAACCCACGATATGCGGGGGAGACCCCACCGCACACACACCGACACACGGTGACTCGATCAAACGTAACACGAAAGCCCGGAATACATGGGGTCACCCGGACCCACCACACCGACGGGCATGCGAATCGAGGTAACACGGTCCCTCCCGACACCCCAACAACAAGGACACAGAACCCATGGGGTGTCCAGGATACTCACAAGGCCGGAGGTCGACCACTGGGTCCCAACAGGGTCGACCGGAGACCAACACAATGCGAACGGACGCTAAAAGGTCACCCGGACCCTTAAGCGCGCGGGCACGTAAAACGAGGTAAATGGAACCTCTAGACACCCCAAAACACACATTTTGCCCAAAACGCCCCGTTTAGCCCGCTCGGCTCACCACGGCCTACGAAACTCGCGGGAAAGGAAGTACACGGGTTGAGGGTCCATCTCCCTACCTCCACCGAAGAAACGACGCGTCGTGGACGCCGATCCACGAAGAAAACGCCGCGAAACCCTCGCCGGCTCGCGATCGCGCCACCAAGCTTCCACGCGCCTCCTTCGCCTCGATCCTCACCTGTCCTCGCCCGCATCCTCGCCCGCGCCACCTCCACCTCGCCCCCGCCTCGCTCCGTCGGCCGCCGGAGAAGAGAGGGGAGAAAGAGGGCGTGAGAGAAGAGAGAGGGAGGGAAGAGAGAAATGAGAGGGGGAGAGAGAAAAGGGTTAGTATATATAGGAAAACCCAAAAATTCGATAAATTCAGAAAATTACAAAAAATTACCTCCGCGATCCTCGGGAAGAGCGCAACGCAGTGGTAACGTCCCGGAGTCGGAGAACGCCACGGTTTGCCCTGCAAAGAGTTCCGAAGGCACATCAGGGAAAAACACATGTAAAGCATAAAATACACTCCGAGACCCACTAAAATGATCCGAAAAATATCCGAAAAAATCCGGGGCATTACAGCCCTCCCCCCTTGAAGGAATTTCATCCTCGAAATTCACGACCAATCACGAAGTCCCAGGGGAAGAACACTGAATCAACTGACACGCTGTCAGAGCCCCAGCACAGAAAACCTCGATTCTCACGAAAACACCGGTCCTGAGGGACACAACCAGACTTACAATCACAAACAACACCTCGCTCCTCGTGCCGAGCACACTGGCCAACAGAGCAGGCATATACCAAAGGACACAGTCCGGCATCACCTCAGACAACGCGAGAATCCACCATGGCGCCGCAGCCACGATCTCATTCACCGAGGAATCACAACCCTCGACACGAGCAACAGCTACCAATCCAACCTATGGTCAGCAGACAAAACGCACATCAGCTTCGCAGCCAGCTGACAGGTCGCACACCCTCCTCAAGGGAGCAACCAAAACAGAGCCTCCACCAGCTCAAGCAGTCCTCTCCGCAGACCGCAACCAGAACATCGGCTCAGCACTAAGAAACACCTCACACATGGCAAGCCGAAAGCCGGACATAACACTGTGCCAACTCTTGTCAGAAGACAAACTTTGACAAAGTCCAGATCCCATCCGGAAAGGCACATCACAGAAACGACCACCAAAGGTCTCGCTGGCACACGGCTCTCGCCACGCTCGAGCCCCAACAACCAGCATCTTCTGTCTCTGAAAAGACCATCCACTGGTCACCAACTGCTCGTCAACGGGAAACCTTCGCTTGCTCAGCTTCTTCCTTCTTTCCTGGTCCTCGACCGGGTCCAAAGGAAACATTCCAAACCTCAGCAAGCCATCCGTCGACTCCCACACAGACTGATGCCACATCTAGAGCTGCACTCCTCTCGGACACCGCATCCGAGCTCGAACATCGCTCCAACTCGACCCTCTCGGGGAGCACGACGAAACCAAATGACGGATCCTGGTGTCTTCAATCATCACCTCACTGGACTCAGACTCACAGGGGAATCATCCCATGCTGGTCACCAAACCAGGGATAACCATTGCGACACCAACGTCCTATCAAGGACCACCAATCCGACGCCAATCTCACAAAAAGGCCTCTGCCCACAGGCGTCACTCTTCTATCTGGTCTCATCAAATCCTTCGATCAATCCAAGTGGACACCCGCCAATCCCGATTCCGCCCTTACCACAGAGCCACGGGACACCACCTGAATAGTGCTCACGGCGACCTAAGCAATAAACATCTCACCGTCACAATCCGATAAGACCGTAGAACCAACAGACACTGCTATGGTCGGTCACACGGTTAGGCTCACCAGCCACTCATAGCCGTCAACCGGGACCCATAGTCTGCCAGAGAGCACTTCCCCAAAAATGATCTCACCCGAGGACACGACTGGGAACACAAGTCGGGCGCCAAGCCACCGACTCTGACCAACACGTCCTCGACCTCCGTCAGGCGACATCCTCAACAACCTCATCCAGGTCCAACACCGACGCCTGACTCGACTTCCAACACAGGAACAGGGTACTCATGCGGCGCACTAGCCAGCACATTCCCCAGCACTCCATCCTGCCAGTGCCAACAACCATAATACCTCGAGCAACGGCACGGCAACAACACGTTTCACACCGAGGAACCAATCCTCCGATGCTCAACGCGAACTCAGGAATCCGCCCGTAGCAACCAACGCTACGATCCTGAACCAGTGGGTTACAAGCCCACCACGCTTCCGCTGCGCACTCTGATCCGCGCGCATAGCCGAGAAAGCAAACACCGCCCAACCAGCACTTGTCCTTCCGGAACAGCGCCAGCACTCTCACACGACAAGGGAATGGGCACGACTTCTCACAGGCAACCACCCTGCCAAGACAAGGAGCACGCCTCGCACGGACTTCATGGCACACAAGGCCAACCAATCCGAACACACAATGCAAGACGACGATCCTTAGCCGAACGCAATCTCTCCAACCAAAGGAGAAACCAGCGCACTTCCGACCAACGGAAGAACTCCACGCTCGACCTGACCTCGAACCTCGCGCATGCTGGAAATAGCACCATCCAGCACCAAGGAAAACCATCACTTCCATCAGGTCAGCGCCTCCGACACACTCGACGAGTGTCACGTCGGACCACCATTACAGCACCTCTCGATGCACCACCGCTGCAATTCCTTGAACTGCAACACGGCATGCCAAGAGCCGCAACACGAGCCGTAACGACAACCGTCGACGCTCATCCTCGAGTCCCGAACTCGCCGTGGAGCCTTCACATCTCAAGCCAACTCCAAGGCGAACACAACCCAATCGCACACAAGAGCGCAGGAGCAAGACTTACTGGGACACCACAAACCAATCCTGCCTCAAAATCCGCAAAACAACCGGGACCGACACGTCATTTCTGACGCCACAGAGCACGACAAGATCATTAGGCTCGACAAAACGGCAGCTCACCGAGAAGATATTCCGCTCACCCGAGCACACTTCTCGATCAGAACACCTCAGGAGCTGGACAAACCTCAAGCTGGAGTGACCAAAAACTGACAGCAGCTCCCTCAGAGCACGCTCACGGCCACTTAACCAAGAACAGTCCGCATCAACCACCTGACCACGCTGTAGGTTCCTCGAACGCAGCACCGCGAGCTCACGCCTGCCAGCAACCTCTGCCCAACGCAACACAATCAGGGCCACCACCGATGAGGGAGAAGGCTCTCAACCTCGATCCTCAGACCCTACGCTGGCACGAAAGCCGCGGACAACAACCACCTTCACAGCGCCGCACAGCGCACCCAAGCTCTCAAGCGAGAAACTAGGCGAAAAACAAGCACAAAACCCTATGCCAGCTGCCGACTGTACTAGACCTTACGGACTCTGATCACTGCAATATTTCGAATTCCTATGTACGTCCACAACCTGGCTCTGATACCAGCTGTAACGACCCGAGAATCCGATTACCGGGAAGGTCCGATAACCCGAGACTCGCCCCGCCGCCCACGAGCCGGGAGGGCTCGGAAGGGCTAAAAGGAGTGTGGAGGCACAAGGAAATAGGAAATAAAGCAGGACAACCAACAACAACAAGCTGAAAGAAAGAACAACTACAGCTACAACAGAGTCTAGTCCAACAGAAAGTAACAGTCTAAAGCAGTAAAACGTACCACATGCCAAGTGAACACTCGGCCCGGCAAGCTGGGAACTGAGAACCTCCACTCCGCACCCTCGAATCTCGAGGAAGAACCGCTACACCTGAAAAGTAGGGAATGAGTCTCCAGAATAGAGACTCAGCAGGGATCCCGCGGAACCCCAACCGGAAACAACGGCGGTAGCGGAAAGGAAGCTACAACTACAGCAGGAACAGCAAACCGGTGGCCGGTCAAAACTAGGCACTACAGCTACTCCTACTGCCAGAAGGCAGACCTCGATCACGCAGTCGAAGCTACCAAACCACGCTAGTACCACCTACCGAAGTAAGAACACACGGCAATCACACCGTAAAGGCCTGTCCCCCGGACACAGCCGACCTGGATACGATGTCCAAGGTGCAACCCCGACCATCCGATCGCGGGTACCGCACAACAAGACCCCACCTCTATAAAGCCACTAGCACAAGTCTCACGGTGCGAAAACCGACACACGTGCCACGGTGAGACGACCGTGCTCAACGATCAACACGACCGAAAACCCGACGGTCAAAGACACAGAAATTGACAGTCTGTCACTCCGTACTCGACAGGAGTACCACCCACTAGAAGCACAGCCGGTAGCGTCCCCTGACGTCTTACACCGCACCGCAGGTGAACCGCCTGACGTGGTAGGTCCTACCCGAGGCGCGAACACCGTACAAGTAACCACAAACAAGTAACTAGCTGGGGTCACGCCCGTCGACGTGGGTCCAACCGCCCCAAACCACATGTGCACACACAGACCTTGCGTCACTAGGTCTGGTCCTCTGACCGGTTTTCCCCCGTAGCCGGACTCTGGCTACCAACGAGGGGCCTACGGTAACCGGTCCACAAACCGTCTCGAAAGGTGGGTGCCCGTACACCACTCCCAGGTGAGACCAGCACCTCGTACTGGTGGGCTACGACTAGTGGAGGGTCACTGAAGGAGTAGACTCTCAACTCAACGAAAAACAACGTCCGAATCCGACGACGTACGGGGACAACCCCGCGTACCGGCCCCGTCGCACGGTGACCACAGTCGGAGAAGAAACAGGACTCACAGTCCACGGCCACGCACGCACCGTGCACTAGAGTCGAGAAAACTCAAGTGGCGCTAAGCCACTGGACTCTGGACAGTCCTCTAGACACACTACAGCCAACGGTCCTTGAGTCACAAGACTCGGGGTCAAGACCGTTGCACGCAACAGCACGAGGCCGTCGATCTAGCCCAATCTCTAGGTCCAAAACCACGATATCACGAATACCGAGATAACACACGAGTTGCCAAGACCATTCCCTTGGGAAGGGAACGCAAGGGACAAAGGCCTCTCACACGGGCCACACGGAAAATACAGAAGCATGATTCCCAAGGCAGCACGCAAGCCGCCACAACGATTTCCCATCTTGAAGTAAGCGGGAAACCTCCAGCCCCAGGCTGGACAACTGGACTCGCAGTCCAAGGCCAAACACATGGCCCACACGGGAATCGCCTTCCAAAGGAACCCACGATATGCGGGGGAGACCCCACCGCACACACACCGACACACGGTGACTCGATCAAGCGTAACACAAAAGCCCGGAATACCTGGGGTCACCCGGACCCACCACACCGACGGGCACGCGAATCGAGGTAGCACGGTCCCTCCCGACACCCCAACAACAAGGACACAAAACCCATGGGGTGTCCAGGATACTCACAAGGCCGGAGGTCGACCACTGGGCCCCAACCGGGTCGACCGGAGACCAACACAATGCGAACGGACGCTAAAAGGTCACCCGGACCCTTAAGCGCGCGGGCACGTAAAACGAGGTAAACGGAACCTCCAGACACCCCAAAACACACATTTTGCCCAAAATGCCCCGTTTAGCCCGCTCGGCTCACCACGGCCTACGAAACTCGCGGGAAAGGAAGTACACGGGTTGAGGGTCCATCTCCCTACCTCCACCGAAGAAACGACGCGTCGTGGACGCCGATCCACGAAGAAAACGCCGCGAAACCCTCGCCGGCTCGCGATCGCGCCACCAAGCTTCCACGCGCCTCCTCTGCCTCGATCCTCACCTGTCCTCGCCCGCATCCTCGCCCGCGCCACCTCCACCTCGCCCCCGCCTCGCTCCGTCGGCCGCCGGAGAAGAGAGGGGAGAAAGAGGGCGTGAGATAAGAGAGAGGGAGGGAAGAGAGAAATGAGAGGGGGAGAGAGAAAAGGGTTAGTATATATAGGAAAACCCGAAAATGTGATAAATTCAGAAAATTATGAAAAATTACCTCCGCGATCTTCGGGAAGAGCGCAACGCAGTGGTAACGTCCCGGAGTCAGAGAACGCCACGGTTTGCCCTGCAAAGAGTTCCGAAGGCACATCAGGGAAAAACACGTGTAAAGCACAAAATACACTCCGAGACCCACTAAAATGATCCGAAAAATATCCGAAAAAATCCGGGGCATTACAGGCCAGCTGCTTGGCCAAAGTGTGGGAAGAACCTGCTCTGAAATAGCCTTTACTGACTGTACTATGGATAAGCTCTTAACTTTGACGACCCTTCCTTGGAAGGGGAATTTAATGCACTGATGTGCGGTGGAGGGCACGGCGCCGAGTGTGTTAATCCAGGGACGACCCAAGATAGCCTTGAACATAGGGTCGATATCAAGAACATAGAATTCCACGGCCATAGTAAGGGGCCCGAGCTCTGCCTGAATGGTGACTACCCCGTGACATGCTCGCCTTGAGTTGTCATATGCTGCTATAGTGGTGGGGGTAGGCCGTAGTAACTCTTCAGATATGTTGCATGCTCGGAGGGTGCTGAGTGGGCAAACATTAATTGAGGCCCCTATGTCAACCAGCGCTGCTTCAATGTCGACTTTGTTCGGGGTAATTGTTATGCAGAGCGGCATTTGCCGAGCCCCCGGAGGTGCAAGCTCGATTTCAGAGAACGTGATTGCCGGCCCTTTGGAGATAGTTGCAAGTGCCGTTGGTAGGCTATCAACTGCCATGTCTTCGCTAACCATTACCTTCTGTAGGAAATCCCTCAGTGCATCTTGATGAAGGGTAGACCTTTTGATCAGCTCTAGCACAGATATTTTGGCGGGCACTCGATCCAGATGATGCAGTAAGTCATATTGAGTACCCGGCAAAGGTCCAGTTTCTTCTTGCTCAGCCACCGGCTGAGAGTACTGGGGATTGGAAGTAGTAGCGTAATTCCGATGGAACATCTTCCCGCTCCTCAAAGCACAGTTTGCCGCGGCATCTGAAGATAGTATGATGGGCCCTGCGGGAGGGATGAATGGAACAGGTGGTGCGGGGGAGGCGGTTTGGTGGAGCGTAGGGTTGGTGAGGTTAATGGGCGGTGCGCGGATGATGGATGAAGGATTGGTGGAAGGCAGGGTGGTGATGGATGTTGATGCGGGTGGAGGGAAGGCTAGCGGATGGGTAAGAATGGGTGAGGGATTGGATGGTGGTGTGATGGCGGTGATGGGAGTGGGTGATGGAGAGTATGATGGAATGGAGAGTGGTAGAGGATTTGCTGGAGCGGGTGTAAATGGGAGGACGAGTTGAGAGGACGTCGACTGTGCAGGGATGATGAAGGGAGGATTGCGGTGGTTATGGTGGAGGGCCATGACCTGCGGTGTGGCGCCATCATCATCGAAAGACCATCCGGCATTGGGGGCCGGTGGCTGGACCATGTTTACTTGCGCTGGTGCTGGCGGCTGCTGCTGAGGAGCGGGTGGATGATTCGGCATCGGGTTCTGATGGATGCCCAGGTCTTGTACTTGCTGTGGTTGCTGCTGTTGTGGTGGCTGCTGCGGCTGCGGTGCTTGATGCTGCTGCACTTGCTGCCCCTGCGGCTGCCTTCTCTTTTCTTTAATCTCAACAATGGCCCTATGCATTTCGGCCCAGTCGATTCTTTGCCCCTCATGAAGGTCATATACCAGATCTCAGAACTAAAAACATCCTTCTATGGTATGGCCCGGCTGCCGGTGGAACATACAATACTTAGTCTGATCGACTGCCGGGTTCCAAACAGGCCTTTCCGGAGGAAGTTGGATTGCATTTACTGACATGAGAGCCGAGAAGATATCTGTAAGCGTCTCTGGCAACGGAGGATACTGGGCTCTCCTGGGAGCCGGGCGCTTGCTATTTGGATTGTTGTTGTTGTAGCCGTTGGGTGGAGGGACGTTATGGTATTGTGGTGGTGGTGATGGTTGTTGTGGTGTGGCGAAGGTGTTTTGTGGAATGGTGAAGGCGGGGGGAGGGTTTTGTGGAGTGGCTTGGAAGTTTTGCGGAGCGGCATTTTGTGAATTGCGGGGGTTTTGGTTGTAGCGGAAAGGTGCGGTCTGATATGAAAAAGCAACGGCTTGTACCTGCTCGTTTGTTTGGACTCCCTCAATAACCGGCCCTTGTGGTTTCTTGTGGTACTTGGGCTTTTGGTTTTCGAAGAGGGAATGGATAGGGGAGTCCTTGAATTGAGTCTGGATGAAGCGCGCCCGGCTATAGAGTTGATGCATGTTGGCTATGTCATTCATTGCCAGGATGTTGCGGAAGGTCGGGGTGGCATTGGAAATCAGCAGTTTGACCTTCTCTTCCTCCGGAATGTGGCCCGGTACTCTGGCGGCCATTTGTCTCCACCTGTCTGCATAGGTGGCGAACTCTTCATCCGACTTCATCTTCTCGGCCACTAGATCTGTAAATGAATATTCAGGGCCGACCCTGTCTTGGAACCGCTGGATGAATTTATCTTTTACTACCTTGAAACTCTCGGCCTCTTCCAGTGGTAGAGAATAGAACCATTCTAGAGCAACACTGTCTAAAGATCGGCGGAATAAGTACGTCATGAGGCGATCATCATATTGGAACTGCTACGATTCATAAAGAAAATCCCTCACATGGATGAAGGGATTGCTGTTCCCATCGTACTTGCGATAATTGGGGAGCTTTGATTGCGGAGGGAACCGGATGTTCTGGAAGCTCGGAATAGGAATATCGGCCAAGGATTGTGGGCCAACCCTTTTCTGGAGAATGTCAAGTTGTTGCTGCATGGTGGCCCACTTGTCAAGCAAGTCCTGCTCTCGTGAAGGAGCAGGGGTAGTGAAGGATGCTGATTGTATTTGAGGGGCAGATGGAATGGCTGTAGCAACAGGCGGGAGCCCGTAAGAAGGAGTGGAAGGATAGACAGTGGAAATAGGCGGCCCGTAAGAAGGATATTGGGCCTGAGATAGACCCGGATTAGAATGATTTTGGGCCACTCCTTGCTGAGGGCGTAAGAAATCGGAAGGGTTCATAAGGAGCTGTGGAACTACCGAACCAGAGTTGTGATGATCCAACTGGACAAAGGAAGGGATGGGTGTCTTCCCTTTATCGAAAGATTGATGGGCTGAATTAGAAGACTGGCCCATCTCCATGCCAGCGAAAGTGATGGTCCGGGGTTGGACCGGAGTGAGATCAATCGGAGTGGGCTGAACGGACGGCCCAATAATGGAAGGATTAGATTGACCTTGGATAGTGGCAGAGGGAGAAGTATTGGACCCTTGCATAGCTTGATATAAAACTTGGAGTTGGGTCGGATCCAATTGGGCCATCATATGAAGGACGGAGCCCGCGGAAGGAGTAGAGAGAGAAGGGGTAACTTGACTACCTTCCATAGAAGTGGAGGATGGGAGAGGGGCAGTCCCCTCTCCAGAGGAAAATGTAATAACCCTAGGGGGGTTTTCAAGGAGCCCTTGAGGAAGAGAGTCCTCTTGGGAGCGAGGAGGATTGAAGGATGCCATGGTGGACTCGAAGAGGGGATTAGAATAGAACGTGAAGAAGGAACTGACTCGAGAAGATGATTCAGACGGACGAAAACAACTCCACATGCAACGGACAACCTTGACAATGCGAAAACAACCAACACAAAAAACACTCAATAAGCAACCAAACTTAGGTGATTCTAACAAGATGTAAGTGATAAAAGATGAAGACACTCAAAGATCAACCAAGTTGTTTAAGATGATGCAACAAGGTTCTTATGATTTCTCCTTTGGAACTTTAGCGAATTGATTGATATGTGCTCTCAACAATGGGTTCCTAGTAGGAGATGGATATGGGACTTGGTTTGACTCTAAGTGTAACCACTCCTTCACCTATGCAACCCTAGACACGGGGTGGGAAAGGTACAACCAGCCCGGCGTCCGTGTGGGAATCCACGGCTCGCGGGGACTTACGGAGGTCCCTGCTGTGATTTCCTAGTCGGCCCCAAGGAATATGGAGACGAGAGGTCCTCACAACAAGGTAGGAAAATGCAATCTAATGTATGAAAAGATGAATGACCCTATGTGCACCGGAGTGCATGCAAAGTCTAGCCTAGAATCTAACAATCAATGGTGCACACAATGATATGGAGATATGAGCAAAGCAAGGAGGAGGTCAAGTATCGCCCAAGCAATAAATCACAACAAAAACTGTGGAAATAAATGCACCTCGGATGTGTACCTGCCAGGCGAATAACGGTCGAAGGACCCTGCGTCAGAGCACAATAACGGTCAAAGGCCAGACCGCCAGATAATATATAACGCAGGGGGATGAGGCCGTCGGATGAGCCAGGGAACCAAAACCAGACAGAAGTAACTGGAAAGCCCGTGGAAGCTCACACAGCAGAACCAAAGCGGCGGTCTAATGCCCCTGCGTCAGAGGACTGTGACGCGGGGACACCTGGCCGTCAGAGAACTCAGAAAACCAGAATGAGCAGTAATCAAAGGGGAAACAAAAGGCAACTCAACAAGCAGATGATGGCAGGTTTAAACAAGAATCAAAAGCACGATTGGCACAAGTTGTCCCACCGTGATCGCCAAAAAATTATCTGTTGATATTTATTTGTCTATCTTCTATCTTTCTTTTGAGGTTTGGAGAGTGATATGGTAAGATAACAAACAAACAATCAAAGATCTACTCAAACCTATGAACATGTGATCAGGAACCTAGGCAATCATAGCTAGCTCTAGCATGGGCATGCTATCTCAATCAAACTACGCTAAGGAAAAGGAAAACACACGCCGGGGCGTGGAGCAAGGAATAAATAAAAACACACCGTGAAGGTGGAACAAGCAAGGAAAATAGAAAGATATGATGAAGAAGACAGCTAATGCCTAATACCAAGGAAAGATGTGATCACCACCAAAGTAAAAACCAGTCAAAAAACCTGAATAGTCCTTGGAAATAGGTGGATGAAGGACCCGCCCACGGGAGAGAAAACCAGAGAAAGCCTGCAGATTAACTTAGAAGTATCCGCCAGAACCCCATGCGTCGCTTGGAAGTGACGGCCACACGATAGACCGCCGGAGGAGAGTGACGCGCTTGCATAAGGCCGTCAGATAACCTGCAGTAACAAAGCTTGAATTCTTTTAACTCCAACTCTTCCAGCCGGCTAGAAGACCTGGGCCTCGTGTCAATGAACCTGTAAACCTGCCAAAGATGTAGAAAGGCCAAACACAATAACCTCAATTAGTCCTTTTCACAAGGATAGCATCAATTCTCAAAGGACTTAACATCATCAAAAGGAGAGTGGATTACCAGGGAGTTTTTGGTTTTTTAACCCCTCTGGGTGTTTTAAAAGTTTGGGAAGATGTTTATATGCTTAGAGGACAGTGAAAAACGTGGAGAAAGAGGAGGGATAATGCTTTGATTGAGGAAAAACCAGGGAAGAACTCAAGCATGCAATGATGAACTTGAAAGACCAAAACCAAAGTACTCCCTTGATTATGAGATGGATGGACGTGGGAAGCAGTTCCTCTTGGATGAAGATGGCTCCTGAGTTTGGCAGCACTTCGTCGTGAATTCCAAATCTTCCCCCTCGGGCCATGAAGTCAAGGGCTCTATTTATAGACCCTCAAACTCTCAGGTCGAGCAGAGGATAATTCAGCAAGATAAAGAGATAACTCTTAGCAAATCCTCGAAGATAATATCACCAAGAGTCCATAGAATCGAACGAAGGTCCTGAGGATCAGATTTGAAAGAGATATCGTCAATCCAAAACCCTTATCTCGACCACGGAGTAGAAGAGAAAAGGCCTGAACTGCCAGGACTCTCTGAAGGAAGTAACGGCTGCACGACAGACCGCCACTTGGAAGTAACGCATCAAGAACCGTCCGTTACTATCAACCTTATCCCTAAAAGATAAGATCGACGGGAAGGAGACCCAACAAGTTGGACTCTTCAAGGAAGCAACGGCCAAGGCATAGGGCGTCAGAATGAAACAACGGCTGCTCGACAGACCGTTATTACCAATGTGGAATCAAAAGGATAAGCTTTACAATGAGGCCTTAAGCCTTAGGACTCTTCAAAGAGTAACGGTCCTGGCCCCATGCGTTATAATGAAACAACGCGCCTGGTTCGGACCGTTATTACCATTGAGTTTCAAGAATAGCAATAAAGGGTTGCTAAGCTGTTGCCAACGAAACGCTACCAGAAGCCAATTCTTAATCCAGGAATTAAGACCCAAGAAACAGGCCTCAACTGATCAAGAGACTCAAATGAAGAGTGAACAACTCGGAGTATCATATAGAATGAAATAAGGAGATGACCCGACTTATTGGGTATAAAACGGGTGTCAACAACCACACACGCCTACACCACATAATTTCTTTCTATTTTATTTTTATTCTATTTTGTTGTCCCCCTCTCCCTCCATCTCATTCTCTCCCTCCATCTCTCTATCTTTCTCTATCTTATCTCTCTATCTCTCTCTAAATTTCTCACTCTATAGCTCACTCACGACGGTGTCTACTCCAAGTTGGGCGACCATTCAAAGGCCCAAAGACGTGGGCGACGACGACTTCGTCTCACCGGCTACATCCTCTCCTCCTTAGTTCTTTAATTTTCAATTTTAGTTAGATTTTATTCCAAGCATTGTATTTTGTTATTTCCTTGAACTTCTATGCATTGTAATACTTTATTTTGGAGCATTAAGAAAATTTTAGTGTCATTATCTCTCTAAATGCTTCTCTCTCTCTTTCTCTCTCTCTCTCCTTATTTCTCTCCTCTACCCCTCCAAGTTTCTTTAGATAGATTTTTATCTTGTGATATTTCAATTGTTTCCCATAAAAAAATCCTTCCAAAAATTTCTTTTGCTTTTGTTAAAAATAAAAGAGAAATAAAATTTTCAACCTTCAAAATATTAGCCTCTCCGTGGATTCGACCCGTATTCTCCATTATACTAAAAAAGCTTAATCTTAGTGTGAGTACGGAATTTTTAAATTTGTGTGCGTGAGTTTTTAACGACAAGCTTCGCGTTCGATCACTGTGCCCTCTCCCTTTTGCACCCACGGTACATCTCTTTTAGTGATCCACGTAGCACTTTCCTTTTTTTCACTTTATCCCTCGTGCATTACGTGTACATCTCCCACCCTACGTGGTCACTAATTTGTGATTTTGAAAATTTAAATAAAAATAAATTAAAATCTTGGGTGCATGTTCTCTATTGTCTTTTAGTGGATTGCCATGTTTTGATGCTTATGTGAGTGTTTTACTTTTCTATTCCTCCATTTTTTTATTTCCACATCTTTCTGGCCACTGCACAGGGTCTGAACGCGGTCACGTAGGGAGCCGCGTTCTGCTTCTGTAAAAAAAAAAAAGATAGCGTTCAAGGCAGTGGACGCCAATTTTTGGGCTTCGTTCTTACATATCACTGTTCATACGTGTATTTTTCATTTCTTTTGCATTAGTTCTGCATCTTTAGGGCATTTTTGGCTTGGGAGACCTCCTCTCCCTACACCTTCTAGGAGATATTTACTCTCTTTTGGTGAAGGAATGACCCTCTAATTTAGAATTCCTCTCACTGGACCGAAATTTTCTTAACCAAGGCCTCCGTAAGTCCCCGACATCGAAGGATTCCCTCTTCGATAACTGGGCAGGTTGTACCTTTGACGTTCCCCGAGTTTAGTTGGCCTATACGTGGTGAGAAAATCAACCTAGTTGGCACCGAAGTTGAAACCATATTGAAACTAGGTTCCTACCTTGAGTGAATTGCATAAACTTTGTTAAAAATCAGTTAATTCACATCAAGGGATAACTAAAACCAAGTGTAAACATCCACTTGTTTGATATCTTTGCAAGTTGAGTTGATTGAATTATTATTTAATTTGCATAATGTTGCGCTTTGGTAACCACATTAATATGTTTAATTACACATATAACTATGAGGATGATCAACCTAGCACATCTTACAACCCTCAAATCTATGGTTCTCACCACAACTCTCCTAAGGGATTCCATTCTAATTCTCATGGTTTTGTCCACCACATGGGTAATTCTCAATTTCATGATCCTTCGCATCGATCGCGAGCCACTATTCCCCGGGAACCATCTCCTCCACACGACAAGAGGGTCTCCCAAGTTTTACATCTCACCCCTCAACAAATCCAAGTCCTTAAGGCTATTGTTGAGGGCGTAGTTTCTTCTCCTCATCCTCCTTCCGCTCCCTCTCGGGTGGCCCATCACCCGCCTTCTTCCATTCATCCTCCCCTTTGGGTGGCCCATCACCCGCCTCCTACCATTCATCCTCCCTCGCGGCCCCGAGGTCCATATGCTCCTTGCACCTCCATCCAACTGAGTCCTTTTGTGGGTCAACCCCTTCATACTCCATGACCTTCATTCTAAGCCCCTCCGAGGTCCCAAGGCCAACCCTCTGTTTCACAAGTAACTCCCCTCCAGCAAGTGCTTATCGATAAGATCGCCAAAATGGAGGAACAATTGAAGAGGGTCACAAGTCTGTGGCCTCCTCCTCCTCAAGTCAATCCCCTCCACACTTTCATGAATGAAATAACCAAAATGGAAAAAGACTGGAAGGAGAGAAGAATTGAAAATGACATCATAGAAATGAGTGAGCAAGACAATTCGACGAATTTTAATGATTAAATGGATGCCATCCACCCACCACCCATTCATTCATATGACCCTCCACATCTGCATCCACATCCACAAAACTCTCCACATCATTATGCTCCACCACCCATCAATACGCCTCCACCACGGCGTCCATTTGAATCTAATTATGAAGAGTGGGAGACGGCACACGATGAAGTTCTTCAAGATATACCCGCTCCAAGTTTCCTTCGCTTTCCTCTTTCACCACTACTGCATGAGCCTCCTGCTCAGGATGATACCACCATCCTTACCCCTATTTATGAAATCATGTGGTACTTCGATGATGGGTCGATACTCCAACAACCCACATTGATGCATCATGAACCTTCCACATAATCCTCTACCCTTAAACCTTCACGACCCACCAAAATTAGATGTTTTATTCATACTAAACCCACCGCCATTCACCCTCCAACCATTATACCTCCAAATACTATGCCATCAACCTCCACCAAGCCTTCCGAGCCTTCCACCACTTCTCCTCTTCCCCAACCAATTAACTCTCCACTACTACGCAAGCCTTCCACTATCCCCATAATCTCAAAGCCCATCCCTAATCCTCCACTTAACCCTTTACCCAAATCCGTGGCTGACCCTGAGCGAGATCCATTTATTTTTGCACTCGAGCCAACCCCGTCTACTTCGGACCAATGGGAGAAGCTCGCTGTGTTTGAACCTCCACTTCCACCCATCCTTCCAACAACGCCTTCCATCAAACCTTCATCGTCCATTGAGCCAACTACCTCTATCTCACCTTCCTCCACCAACCCTCGGAGTAGGTGTACCTCCATGAATACATGTTCCAAGGACGACTCTCAAGAGCTGGGCAAGAAGAATTTGGTTACGGCTATGTCTTTCAAGATTCAAGACTTTATTTGTCGGATGCCGATTCGTGTTCTTGTACTGGGCATCTTTGAAAAGGCCAAGTCTCTGACAATGCTCACCAAGCAAAATTCTCATGAATTGATGTCATTATAGGTCAAGACCAAGATTGCCAAAGTTATACTGCTCATTGGTCAAGAAACTTTCGATACTCTCATTACCCCTTGTTCTGTCACGGTACAAGTCCCTAACAAAGAGAAGGGGTTCTCCTCAAGCATTGTCATGACACATTCTGTTGCTAAGGAGATGATGAAGTCTATGCTCAAGGGCAGATCAGGGCATCCCCTGCTAGAAGCTCTCAACATCCAGTCTACTCCATCCTTACTTCCACACAAGGGGCAGGTGCCCGAGTTACCAAACATTTTTCACGAAGATATTCCAAGAGCCTTGGGCATTATGAAGCTTTCCATGCCAGAATTCCAACTCCCACACATTGGCGTACCTCACTTGCCAAGGGAGTTGCCTTTGAAGAAGCTGAAGCTATGCTATGCCAAGGTTCCCACACTGCAAGTGGAGCTCTTGAATTTTCACTATGACTATTTTCCGAAAGAGTTGCCACTCACTTTGGATTATACAGTTGTCGAAGCTTCGTCAAATGAGAGCTTATGGGCATTAGTTCCATCAATTGAGCCATCTGGTCGGGCACATTGTTGGCCGTTGAGGGGTGGGCATTCTTGTGTTAAGGGGCCTCCACCGATTCATTCACTTCCTATTTCATTCCATCTACCCACTTATTAATCATTAATTTCTTCTTATGGGCCACCCATTGGGTGAAAAGGAGGGTCTCACCCTTGCATTCTCTACATTCTTTGCATTCCTTGCATTCTTGGTGTTTCATGCATTTGCATTCATTCTCCCCCGGGTCTTTGGACCCTCATCCCTCAAAACCTCCAGATTTTTCTCCATCTATTTTCCTAGGGCATCGTGTCCCTTCCTATTCTCTCTCTGAGACCTCCCGATTTATCTTCATTTAGTCCTTTCATTTTCCTTGGGCATCGCGCCCTTCCTTATTCTTCTCCTCTGGAACCTTCAGATAATCTCCTTAACCCATTCTTTCAGGGCATCACGTCCCTCATCTTCTTCTTTATCTGAAGTCTACGGAGTTCTCGCTCTTTTATCCCTCTATTCTTTCCAAGGGCATCGCATCCCTCGTTACTCATTTCCTATGGCATCTCCGGAATTATCTTTTCCCATCCCTTTTCCCTGGGCATCGCGTCCCTCGGCATTTTCTTCCTCTGAAATCTCCGGATCTTTCCTACTATGATTCTTGTTCTCTGTCTCTGAATCCTCCACTCTCAATTTACCAATTCCCTCTTCTAATTCCACCTAATCTCGGGTCTGACCCAATTTCTCTCGCATCAATTGCTCTGGGCATCTGTCCTTTCTCTCACTACTTTCAAGGCTTTAGTCCTTACTCATCTCCTTAATTTTCCTTTCCTTCTATAGACCTTTCATGTGATCAAGGTTTCTACACCTTAGTAAGGGAGTTCTAGCACTCACCTCTTTTTCCTTTCTCCTTATTCATCTGAGTCTGGTCTGGGCACCACGCCTTCATGTTAAGCCACTTCTAACCCTTGCTTCTTATATTCTTATATGCCAAATGAGGAGAACAACTCCCATGTTGAATCAAAATAGCCATCGACAGTTGCATTTACAATAGGGTTGCAAGGTAATTCATTTGCGTATGTATGCATTCTTATGTTTCATTACCTCATTCATCTCTACGCACGGTTTTTTATCATGAAGTGCTTCTTAACTTGATTAAGAGTGGTAGTCTAGGCCTAGTCTTAAATAAAGTCAAAAAAAAAGAAAAAAAGATTCTTAGGCTTGTTACTGCAGCACCTTTGGCTATGGAAACCCCGCGCTGGGAGTCCGGCATTCCCTCCCCGCTCATTAAGGGCAACCCTTAGTATGGCACCACACACACTTCACGGCGTCCTTAGCCGTCTCCCATGATAAACACTGTTACTACTTGGGCCATGCTCGAGGGCACAAAGTCATTTTATCTTCTTTACTCGGCCTAAATATGAGGACAGAAGTAGTCTGGGTAAAAATAACAAACCTAAGCACACACCGACAAGAGGAAGTCTTAAATAGGGGCAGTCTATTAAGGCCTTATTCTCAGTTTCAATTTTAATTGTAATATCTATCAAGTCCAAAGGACAAAAAAAATAAAATGATAATCAAAAAAATAAAAAAAGAAAAGAAAATTCAAAGAATGTGGCATGACAAGAGGGTAGTACATTTTTCTTACGAGACATCATGAGCCCGGCTGTATGCGTGCCTAAAAGAGAATTAAGGTTCGATGATATGACGAAAAGTCCCGACGCAACAGACCGACTCTCTAAGGGGTTGTGTTATGGAAGGAAATTAAACCCGATATCTTCTTAACTCATATCGGGCTTATCTCCAAATTTTATTCTCTTCTTCCTCCAAGACTGAGTGTTTCTCGTGTATGACCTTAATAGGGGCACCATCAAGGGCAGTCGACTATAGGGCGCCACCTTAAATGCACGCCCTGCTTTGGGCAGTTCTTAACAAGAGGGGAAGGAACAAGGACCCCTAGCTAGTGGTTTAAACTACCCTTGGTGCTACAATTAGTAATGTCTAAGTCAAAATCTAAAAAAATCAAATACTCTCAAAATACATAAAAAATCAAATATTTCCAAATTTTCATAAAATTTTGAATATCTTCAAAATCCATAAAAATTGCATATTCTCAAAATCAAAAAATTATATTATATTTTTCACTAACTGTTTATTCAGATGGTGTCATATAAGGATAACTTTTTACAAAAAAGGACTAAGAATATGGAATGAGTCCTCTCTTTCAATTACATTGACTTTCTGATTCTTCCCTTTATTCCCAAATAATGACATTCACTGACTTTACCTGATTATCCTAGCCACTCTGGGCTGAAGTCCTGCGTTCAATGACACCCAAGAGGGGGGGTGAATTGGGTGATAACAAATTTTAAGAAAACTTTTGACTTTTTACAAAATATGTGATAAACAATAATTAGCAATTAAAAACTAATTAACCAATTCTCTCAATCTTTCCGTTCTCACACGACCATACAACGAAAATAATCAAACCACACAAATAACACACAATGCACAACGGTTTTTAAGGTGGTTCGGATGCAACGACGGCAATCCTACGTCCACCCCTCACCAAACCCGGTGAGACTTCACTCGGGGATAAATCCCCAAACGGAGACAACGCTCCAAACACAAACGCAGGACGACGCCTGCCCACACACACAGGGACGCGCCCAAATACACACACACACACGGAGACGAAGTCTCCAACACGATCCAACAAGCGGATCAACAAAACAAACACCCGCTGCCACAAGTGCAGCACTCCACACACACAAACACAAGATCTGGATAAATCCACACACACACGTAGATCTAAGAAGACCTACGCACACACGAATAGAACACCACGACCACACACGACCACGGATCTAACTTGATCCACACACACACATATATCTTCAGATTACAAAGAACAAGACTTGAAATTCAAAACACCAAGACGAATAGAGCAGAGTTTAGAAATCTCCTGGTTTGGTTTCCCCCTGAATGTATGATGTAGAACTTGGAACAATGCTTCCTGCTTCACTTAAATGGCTTGGTTGATCTCCCTTGAATGCTTGCTTGCTTCTTCACTTCCTTGAAGGTTGCTAGCTTCAGATCTAACCTTGAGTCACCTTGAATCACCTTGGGTTGATGGAGAGATTTAAGGATGCAGATTTGATCTCCCTTGAGGGCTTGCTTGCTTCTAAACTTGCTTGGAGATTGATGGCTTCAGATCTAACCTTGAATCCCTTGGAATGGATGAAGAACTCCAGCCCGAAGCACTGTTCACGAAGGTGCTACAGTACCCGTGAATCACCTCCTCTAGCCTCCCTTGATCTCTCTTGTTCCAATTGAAGCATTAGGGTTTCCAACCCTTCTTGTGTAGGTTTTATAACCTTTGAATGGTCCTTGGACATCCTCCAGACCAGATCCACGTTTTGTGGATGATTGGGTGTCATTAGGATTAAAGAAATACAAGGAGAATGGCTCTTCTCGAAGTGGAGAACAAAGTCAACTTTTGTTGGCTCGGGGCTGGCGGTCGACATGTGGAAGCTGGCGGTCGACCGCTACTGAGAAACCCTGTAGAAATTTGATCCCTGGAATTTTCGGTCGACCTTGGGCGGTCGATCGCTGCTGCCGGTCGACCTGGGGCGGTCGACCGCCAGTTCTGCAGTATGAGACTTTTCATGTTTGGCGATTCTGGTTGACCGGAATGACCTAGTCCTGCAAAGTTGAAGTGTTAGCCCAATGAAATACATCCAAATAACAATGACTTTAAGTAGATGTTTATTTCATACATTTGGGGGTTGGATTTCACTTGGTTTATGCATTAGAAACATCAAGACCATTTGAGCATGTTACCATGATTGGAATGAGAAACTAATGCATTTGAAGAGTGAGCTTGTAAGTTATCAAACCAAGTTATCATTGTGAACCTCAAATATCATGAATGAAGTTTAGAAATGAGAGGTATATGGAATATCCATGGTGAGATTGATGACCATGACAAGGTAAGAATCTTACCAATGGTGCTTGACAGTAAATGACATATACCACCTGTAATGAATTGTAGAGGAGCAGGGGGTGCTTATCCACACGTTTGGTTCACCAGGTTACTGCCATGAGTTTGATCATGCATGCAAGATAGTCAGGTTTAATACCATGCTTGTTGACATTAAAGAGATTATGAAACCTATTACCTCTTGTAGAACCAACATATGCAACTAGCATAAACAGCAAGATGAATAAACACAATCATCAAGAACATGTGTAATCAACCATAAGTTTAGTTATCATCATATAATCACACATTAAGTTTAGTTATCATCACGTAATCACACATTAAGTTTAATTATCATCAAAATCATAACTTAACAATTACAACAATCATCAAAACCATAACTCAACAATCTCCCCTTTTTTGATGATGACAAACTTAATGATAACTTATTAGTGATGATACAACAGAGTGGATACAACAGAATGGCACATATATTCGTCTCCCCTGTCACACACAATCATCAATTTTTCTCCCCCTTTGACATAATCAAAAAGCGGGATAATGTAAATCTATCTCCCACAACAACAGTATCAAGCGAGCTGGAAGAAGTCAAATAAGGAAGAGCAAGCTTAACTCCCTTTGAAACAGTAATAGCCCATCTTATCAAATCAGAAGAAGTAAGGGCAAATCATGGATGAAGAAAGTAATATGATTCCAATCAGAGGAAACCAATTGGTGATTATTCTCACAAATCAATTTGATACCATCCAAAGTAAATACAGCCAAGCATGTATTGATACCAATTGAAGGTGGTGATTGACCTCAAGGATATGAACCAGTGGAGGAAGATGTGCACAGGATGAGGTGTTTAGCATGATAGCATTCAAAATCTAGATCCCATGTCAGATTTTCACAACAAACAAGAGCAGGAGGGCATATCAAAAGGATTTTCTTTGATTTTCAAATTTTTTGATTTTTGTATTTTGGTTTGAAATGCATGAAACTCAAAGCAAGCATATAATTACATGAAAATCGACTAGGGCAAAAGATGTGTTCAAAGACCATGTTGATTATTCCTATGTGGGGGTCACAAAGTTTGGTTCCCATGACACAAAATGAAGGTAAATATCCCATACCAAGAGTAAAGAAATTGAAGTCCAAAATTTTGGAATTTTGTTGATTTTCTAATTTTTACATTTTCTGTTTAAAGGCATGAAGCCATGTATATGTTGATGATGACTCATGAAGTGCACACAATGCAACCAAACAGTTACATATAAACACACAATACAACCAAACAGTTACATATATAAGAAGGGAATGGGTATAAGAAAGATGCAAAAGAGTCATGCTAACCAGAATGCACATGTGTAGCATATGGGAGATTGTACAATCATATAGGAGATTCATGCAATTGCTAAAGCAGTCAATCAATTTTCTGAATAAATAATGAATCAAATTTTCAGATGTGTAAGTGAGTAATATGAAAAATGATAGTTGCAATATGGATATTCAGATTTTCAGATTAACACAATGAGACATTTTACAGACTGCACTTTAATTTTGAGAACAGCGTATTGGAGGCTATACTCTATCGTAATGAGTTTTCACCAATATTTTTCAACTCAACCAATATCATATGATAGTCAGAATTTTTCAAGAGTGATCAGATTCAAATAATTCCTTTTTTACACGAGTAGACGCATGGAGCTCATGCCAAAATCCCCGGTTACTCAGAATACTGAACCATTTCACCTCATTTTGAATAAAGATACTAGTCAACACTTTTCAGATATGAACCACATCACGTCTTAGGTGACATGTGCCCAGTTTACTCAGTGAGACCGAGCATTGCTCTATCTTTCATTTTCATTTCAGATTTTTACAACAAGAATAGGTAGGCAGTTTTTTTCTCAACTATCTCTTCAACATACATACAGCAAGTTTAACATCTCGAGTGTGTTGAAAAGAAATTCATATATCCTTATCATTAACACTCATTTTCACATTTGTGCAAGAATTGTGCGAATTTAATTCAGGATGTATATTGAAAATATCATGAATACATAACAGTGCAGCTCCCCCTAAATAGATACACTTATGAAATATAACTCCCCCAGAGTGTACGACATGAAGCACTCCAATAATGACTCAAATGCAGCATTATTTAGCAAGAAGGCATAAGGCTATAGAAGTGTCAAAGGATGGGGTTGAATAGCATATAATAGCACACAAGCACACATTGAGAGTTTATGTAAATGCAATATGACATGCATGCGAGCAATGTGATGTCAATTTGATACCAATGGAATGGACAACTTAATACCAATTGAATGGATACCAACTGAATGAACTAAGTGCGACTAATGCATGAGTTCCAATGCAATACAACGTATGAGCATATAAGAATGCGATGCAATGTGCAAAGTGATTCAGACTTTTGATTTTCATTTGCATGATCTAAAAGTACCTTATGCATTGAATTATGATGCATGCAACCTATAACTATGTGAGAGTGGAATGCAAGTTGTTTTGGCAATATGAGAGTTTTATTTCCAATCCAATGTGACAACTTCCACATGAGACTATTCACATTCAATTAATGGATCAAACAAGTATTTTTTTTGACATGATCTTTATGAATGAGGTTACATACATGATCAAAATTAAGCTATGCAACCCAATTTTCAGAATTGTTCAAAATCAGACTTTCAAGAGCATTTCACAAGTTTTGAAATTAAAAATCATTCACAAGCCAAATATTTGAATCATGAGTAAAAATACATTTTCAATTGAAATAACTTAGTTCAAAGATTCATTCATGGATCAATCATTTGACTTCTCTGAGTTCTAGTACGAGGCGAAGAACGTTGATCCAAAGACCAACTCACGTATAGTGAGAGTTCCCAGGTGGATGTGACCCACCTTTTCACTGCTCAGTATTTGATATACCAGATACTCAATTAGGCTCAAATGTCATCATGCAATTCAAATTGAAAAATATTCAAAGCCAATCACTTTATTCACACTTCTCAAGATTTTCAATTTGATTCAACCACTTAAACAAGTCCATCACAGGATGCTGGTAAATGACAGATCAGGTTTGTAGAATCAATACCTGTCATTTGAATATGTCACCAAGTGATAAAGATGGCCATTGCATGAATTGACAAGGTTGAATTACCTTAGTTCAGGAGACAAGATTGGAAGCCTTCAATCATTAAGATCACCAACCTCACGAGGGTTGATATTTCAGATTTGCTTTCTTACCTTTGCCTTGAGAATCCATTTTCTTCCAAGCCTTTCACCTGCAATCCAAAGAAGAATGAAATTCAGTTTACTCATGAGAGTATTTTGAAGTCTTCTTGCACAATCCCTGTAAAATCTTCACAAAAGACATTATTAGTAGTTCCAAAAGAAATATCATTCTCATATACTCAAACCACTAAAATATTTTTTACCTGATTCATCTTGTGAGAGGTGTTTGATCAACTTTACCTATTTAACATGTTCTCAATCAAAAGATGTGGGCTTTTCATACCATGCCTTGGGTACTTGCTTTAGCACGTACAAGGACTTTCACCAGCTTATGCTTAAGTCAATCCTAGATATTGTTCTACACAAAGTATCACATCTTCTTGTAGCAACTTGATAGGGTTCTCATCATTTTCATCCTTGCAAGGTATTCCTTTCATTGACTCAAGCTTGGCCATGACCAGCCCTGCATCATTTGGATTTTGGGAGTATAATCTGCATCCAAGGACAAGAGGACTTGAGTTGTCAATTTCGATTCAAATTTATTGACAATGGCATGACAAATTATTTTAACAACCAACATCCCCTAGACAGCTCCAGATAAAGTGCATGACTCATGTGTGAACCCAAACATTAAGCCTATATGATGAATGCAGTTGTTCCCCCTTAGAGTGTGCATGAATGTGATATGCTCAGTAAAAATTCAATGCCATATGCAGCCTTTTAAGTAAATGACTCATAGTACCAGGCGGAGAACTTAGATCCGAAGATCACCTCACGCGTAGTGATAGTTTTCAGACAGGCTTAACCTGCCCTTCCACATATCACCATTTGATATACTATGTAGTCAAGGATGATGAAGGCAGGAGGATTTGTAATGCATTATGACATAAATACACAATGTTCAACTTTTGCATGACAGAGTGTGAAAGTGTATGCAAAATCAATATATGTAGTGAAATCATGATCTGAAGAATCTTCAAGCTCTCCTACAACAAGATACTATATGACAAGTGATATATACACAAATATGCAAACAATCATGAATGGAATGCATGTACGGACATATGCAAGACTACATGACTATATGACTCAAAATGAATCAAAACCTTACACAGTCATTGGAGAGAGTATGAGAGATATCACTTGAGTGCTCATATTCAATTTTTGATTTTTCTTCCAACCTGACTTATGCCACTTGGGCCGTGTGCCTTACCTTCTTGATGAAAACAGATTTCATACTTTACATTCCCAAGACACACCTGCAAAATAGATTTCTCATTTGGCCTTCTTAGATACCCAAATCATTTTGGGTCCTTGTGGGTTACAGCAACTTTGGCATGCAATTTTCAATTTTTAACAACATTCAAGTCATAATTTTTTATGAGAAAATAATCATGCTTAACATTCCCAGATTTGCCAAAGTGATGGGGGGAAGCACGTGGCATCACATTTTTCCTTCTCATTGGTCTACTGATTTGTGTATGTGTGCATGATGTATTGAGTGGGAGTTTTTTATCTTCAACAATAACCAACAATGTAAAGTTGTATGACCCCTTTTACCACAGTGATTGTAATGCATGAACGATTTTATGGTAAATGATTAGTTTACATTATTCAAAATAGCTTGGTTTCTACATGCTCTCAAGTCATCATTCTTCATAGTGAAATAATCATGCATCAGGTGTCCAAGTTTTTCACAGTAAAGATAAGACATGTTTCTTTTGTTGGATGCATGAGATTTCGCATGAAAGTTTTTAGCATGCACATTTTGAACATTCACACTGTTTTTCAGATTGGCTTGAGTTCTTGGCACAATGGGTTGCTGGGAGTTAGATTTAGAGGTGCTGGGTGTACATGAGCTATGAACAAATGAAGTGTATAACTTGCTTTCAAATTTTTTTTCTTGTTCACAGGATTAAACCCCAGCCCTTCTCTTTGAAAGTTCACTTTCATCCCCAACAATTTGTCTAAATTTTCTTGACCATTCACAAATCTAGACAGTGAAGTATTCAAATCAAGGATTTTAGATTCAAGAGATGCAACATGCAATTCATAGGAAACCATCTTATTTTCACACGAATTGACTTGTTCATGTAAAGTAGCATTGATGGTTTTATGACTTTCAATTTCTTACAACAAAGCATACACTTTTTCAGATTCATCAATATTCATAGATTTTCTTTTTTCAAGAATCAACAATCTTTCAGAAATGGTCTTGTTCAATTCCTTCAGTTTCTCATTTTCTTTAACAAGCTTCCCATCATGAATCAGTTCATTTATCATGGTTTGATCATCGGCCATTGAATTTAGCTTGTCTTTCAACTCTTTATTTTCATTTCTTAAGGAGCTGATTTGATCTTTATGAAATTCAATGTCGAACACATGAGTCTCAATCATTTCCTCTAAATGTGAGCATTTTTTACATGAGGAAACACAGTTATTTTGTTCAACACTTTTTCTCAATTTCTTATTTTCAGATTTTAACTTCTTGTTTCTTTCAGCAAGATCATCATATGCAATCAACAAATCTTCATAGCTAAGTTCATCTTCATTATCAGAATCAGAATTTACCTTTGAACTTGAGCCACTTTCCTGATCACTTCCTTGACCACTCGTTCTTGCCACAAGACATTCGTCTTCATGCTCTTCCTTGAAGTCTACTAATTCATCCAATATTTCCTTCGCGGATCTGCAATGGGAGACAAAAGAAAATTGATTAGAATTGACTGCAACAGTAAATAACTTTAAAACTAAACAATTTTGATCATGTTTAAGTTTTTGATTTGTAGTCCAGACACTATTGTCCTTAGACAATTCATATGGACCATGTGAAATAAGCTTCCATAGTTTTGGGTCATATGAGTTGACAAGACTACATATTTTACCTAACCACAAATCAAAATTACAACTATCAAACACGGGTGGAGAGTTCAAGGTGTACATCATGGTAGTCATTGATCTGGATCACTCTAGATCATTAGATTTATGAAATTAGAGCCTTGGCTCTGATACCAATTGAAGTCCCGCGATCAATGACATCCAAGAGGGGGTGAATTGGGTGATAACAAATTTTAAGAAAACTTTTGGCTTTGTACAAAATATGTGATAAACAATAATTAGCAATTGAAAACTAATTAACCAATTCTCTCAATCTTTCCGTTCCCACACGACCATACAACGAAAATAATCAAACCACACAAATAACACACAATGCACAACGGTTTTTAAGGTGGTTCGGATGCAACGACGGCAATCCTACGTCCACCCCTCACCAAACCCGGTGAGACTTCACTCGGAGATAAATCCCTAAACGGAGACAACGCTCCAAACACACACGCAGGACGACGCCTACCCACACACACGGGGACGCTCCCAAATACACACACACACATGGAGACGAAGTCTCCAACACGATCCAACAAGCGAATCAACAAAACAAACACCCGCTGCCACAAGTGCAGCACTCCACACACACAAACACAAGATCTGGATAAATCCACACACACACGTAGATCTAAGAAGACCTACGCACACAAGAATAGAACACCACGACCACACACGACCACGGATCTAACTTGATCCACACACACACATATATCTTCATATTACAAAGAATAAGACTTGAAATTCAAAACACCAAGACGAATAGAGCAAAGTTTAAAAATCTCTTGGTTTGGTTTCCCCCTGAATGTATGATGTAGAACTTGGAACAATACTTCCTGCTTCACTTAAATAGCTTGGTTGATCTCCCTTGAATGTTTGCTTGCTTCTTCACTTCCTTGAAGGTTGCTAGCTTCAGATCTAACCTTGAGTCACCTTGAATCACCTTGAATCACCTTTGGTTGATGGAGAGATTTAAGGATGCAGATTTGATCTCCCTTGAGGGCTTGATTGCTTCTAAACTTGCTTGGAGATTGATGACTTCAGATCTAATCTTGAATCCCTTGGAATGGATGAAGAACTCTAGCTCGAAGCACTGTTCACGAAGGTGCTACAATACCCGTGAATCGCCTCCTCTAGCCTCCCTTGATCTCTCTTGTTCCAATTGAAGCATTAGGGTTTTCAACCCTTCTTGTGTAGGTTTTATAACCTTCGAATGGTCCTTGGACATCCTCCAGACCATATCCACATTTTGTGGATGATTGGGTGTCATTAGGATTAAAGAAATACAAGGAGAATGACTCTTCTCAAAGTGGAGAACAAAGTCAACTTTTGTTGGCTTGGGGCTGGCGGTTGACCTGTGGAAGCTGGCGGTCGACCGCTACTGAGAAACCCTGTAGAAATTTGATACCTGGAATTTCCGGTCGACCTTGGGCGGTCGACCGCTGCTGCCGGTCGACCTGGACGATCGACCGCCAGTTCTACAGTATGAGACTTTTCGCGTTTGGCGAATCTGGTTGACCGGAATGACCTAATCCTGCAAAGTTGAAGTGTTAGCCCAATGAAATACATCCAAATAACATTGACTTTAAGTAGATGTTTATTTCATACATTTGGGGGTTAGATTTCACTTGGTTTATGCATTAGAAACATCAAGACCATTTGAGCATGTTACCATGATTGGAATGAGAAACTAATGCATTTGAAGAGTGAGCTTGTAAGTTATCAAACCAAGTTATCATTGTGAACCACAAATATCATGAATGAAGTTTAGAAATGAGAGGTATATGGAATACCCACGGTGAGATTGATGACTATGACAAGGTAAGAATCTTACCAATGGTGCTTGACAGTAAATGACATATACCACTTGTAATGAATTGTAGAGGAGCAGGGGGTACTTATCCACACGTTTGGTTCACCAGGTTACTGCCATGAGTTTGATCTTGTATGCAAGATATTCAGGGTTAATACCATGCTTGTTGACATTAAAGAGGTTATGAAACCTCTTGCCTCTTGTAGAACCAACATATGCAACCAGCATAAACAACAAGATGAATAAACACAATCATCAAGAACATGTGTAATCAACCATAAGTTTAGTTATTATCACGTAATCACACATTAAGTTTAGTTATCATCACGTAATCACACATTAAGTTTAGTTATCATCAAAATCATAACTTAACAATTACAACAATCATCAAAATCATAACTCAACATGGGCATCACCACTTTGATCCTGATCATTCAAGTCCCAATCTTAACCATTGGCCAAGCTTGTCATCCTCATGGTTTATACACAAACAACGATGCTTTGCATGTTTGAATGCTTTAATGCTTTAATCCATGCTATGCTTAAATTACCTTTATTCATTGCTTGTTATATTTCATGATATCTTGGCTAACATTTTTTTAGCGTAGGAAAGAAGCTCTTTGGTCCCACCATCCAAGCATCATCCAAGTCCCACGGTGATTGCTTTGCACTACATTTCTTAGTCCCAACATGCTTATTGCCTTCACCATCTTCCTTGTATGCATTTTTACTATATGTTATCTACGATATTAGATTATATCAAGGACCTTGTGGCTTTGATAAATCTGGAATTTGAGTTCCCCTTCATAAAAAATAACGATAATTTTAGAGGAATCTTAGTCGCACGGGTAGGCCGTTGAGCCGTCCAAGACTGAGGAGAATGGTTCCCTTTTATAAATTGGTGTGCGGATAAACGGGTTTCGGCTTAGTATCAGCACACAAAATTGATGTCTTGACTCCATCTGGGCAGCTCAATGATATTATCCTTGATTACATTCTATTTTTAGTTTATTTTTATTTTTTCTTTAAACCTAGCATGCATTCATGTAGGACCTTGATTTAACTTTGAAAATTCCCTCTTATAACTCAATTTTGAGAGTCAATTGATTATTAATTTTCATGATATGAGATATTTCATTCCGAATTGAGTCCCCAGTTCGCCTTATTGCTATTTTGGGTTGTTTCCTTGAAAAACTCCTTTGTTTGGATCTCTATTCTCTTATTCAGTCTTTTTCCCTTAGATCCATCTTGGTTGTAGCACGTCCACATTAGTTGGTAACCGCTCTCCAATGGTGAAACCTATAAGTCTACGACCTGGGGTACTTCCCCCACGTTGGAAGTTGATCTACTTCTTTTTTTCTCTCCTTCGTGCCCACGTGCACATCTTTTTATATCCAAACAATTGTTGATTTCATTGAAGCTTCTCAAGATTGCCTCATCTTTAACTTTGGAACAATTCTTATCAGGTGATGTTGATCGCGTGTCACATCACATCTTGACATCTACTTTTCAGTTCGCTCTCACTTCACTCTCCTTCATTACACTTCACTTCATTCCGTTCCATTTCATTCTATTCTGTGTCACTCCCTTGCAAAGTAGACGTCAAGGCGAGACAGTTGTAGATATGCCAAAATTAACATCATTTTGAGTACATCTCCTATCGCATTATAATGTCCCAAATCGACCTCAAATCGACTTATTTGAGTGGTTTTCCTTACTTTTCTTGATTATTCAACTTTCTCCTATTTTTTTTCTATTTTTTTAGATTTTTTCCAAGATTTTTCTCTAATTTTTCGAGGGCTTTTTGAATTAACATATCTCTATGTGGATGCTATTTAATTCGCGTCAGCCATTTGGATGCCAATTTAAGAATTCATGTCAGTCTAGTAGACGCTAATTCCTTCCGGTTGGTAGACCCGGCTTGGTCTAGGCGACCGCGTTCATCAAACGACCGTGTTCATCAAAAATATGCGTCCATCTTAATGACGCCAATTCATTGATAAATCCACGCCCATCCGAAAGGACGTTAACTTTTAAATATACGTCCACCCCCTGGACACGAATTTCAATTCTTCACTTTTTTCATAAAATTCATGTCAAATTCCTATAATTTTGAATCTACGACCTTCTGGAAAGTCGCATATTCTTGAATTTGGATCCAGAGCAGTGGACACGAATTCCCTTTCCATATTTTGATCATTTAATTCCTACCAAAATTCGTATTATTGTTAATTCGCATTTGAACCTGTGGACGTGAATTCTTTTCCAATTTTGGTAATTTTTAAAACCTCCATAAATGGTTTCAAATTGGTGTCGCTCCAGGTGGACGCATATTTAATTAGCGGCCACTGTAGTGGACGCGAATGTCTCCAGAAATTCGTTCCAGAAACTAACCTTCCCTTCCTCATTTTAATCTCATTTTTCACTTGGGAAATGGTTCCTATGACTTTCTAAGACTGTGAGGACACTTGAGAGGTAGATTCTCCTCTCCAAATCCCATTAGAACATTGTTTTATATTTTAAAAAGAATTAAACATATGAATTTCAACTCTATAAATAGGACCCCTCACCCTTGAGTGTTTAAGGCTGAATTCTTGGACCTTGGGGAAACTTTGCTGGAAGGAGGAGCTAAGGAGGGTGAAGGAGTCTCCCCCAAGCTCAAAGCTACATCCAATTAGAGCTCCTTCCTCCTTTGAAGAATAATGAAGATCCTTGAAGCCTCCTTCCAACAAATCAATAAGCTTATTTCTTCCCTTTATCCCTTTTCATTTTATTAGATTAACTCATATTCATGCATCATGTTCTCCTCTTCTTTTGTTTGATTTTATCTCAATCACATTGAGATCCTCGCTTTGTGAAACACTTGCACCCTCCCTCTCATATCATCATTTTCTTCCCTACCCTTTGCATAGGGGTTTTAAAGGCTAAACACCAACAAGGTGTGTCCTATTTCATGCTTTATTGTTCATTCATATTAAGAATTTGATGCTACACACCCCGTAATTCTAATCCAATTTCTCTATTAGTTATTATTTATTTTGCAAGGGTAATCAAAGAGAATCTCTCTTCATCGGCCGACCAATTGGAAGAGAAGGTAGCACTCACAATCTCCCCGCTCTTTTAAAAGGTATTTATATCGCGATCACCTCCCTTTCTTATTGCTATATTCCTTCAAGACCCGCGTGTCTCTGGCGATCACAACTCCTTATTAGCATCTACCTTCTCCCCTTCCCCCCCCCCTCTTTAATATTCTTTTACTTTTTATTTTTATAAAAAAAATCTTCTTTCTGGATTTTCATAATCTACAGCCCCGAAGTCGCCTCCCGATTCACGCCCCGGTCGTCGCCGCTCGTCGCCCGTGCCGTCCTCCGTCTCACTCGCTGGTCCCCTCCATCGGCCGCCGAAGAAGAAGAGGGGGAGAGTGAGAGACGTGAGGTGTAACGACCCGAGAATTCGATTACCGGGAAGGCCCGATAACCTGAGACTCGCATCGCCGCCCACGAGCCGGGAGGGCTCGGAAGGGCTAAAAGGAGTGTGGAGGCACAAGGAAATAGGAAATAAAGCAGGACAATTCAACAATTAACAGAAATAAATAAATAACTACAACAGAGTCCAGTCCAACAGAAAGTACAGTCTAAAGCAGTAAAACGTACCACATGCCAAGTGAACACTCGGCCCGGCAAGCTGGCAACTGAGAACTTCCGCCCCGCACCCTCGAATCTCGAGGAAGAACTGCCACACCTGAAAAGCAGGGAATGAGTCTCCAAAATAGAGACTCGGCAGGGATCCCGCGGAACCCCAATCGGAAACAATGGCGGTAGCGGAAAGGAAGCTACAACTACAGCAGAAACAGCAAACCGGTGGCCGGTCAAAACTCGGCACTACAGCTACTCCTACTGCCAGAAGGCAGACCTCGATCACACAGTCGAAGCTACCGAGCCACGCTAGTACCACCTATCGAAGTAAGAACACACGGCAACCACGCCGTAGAGGCCTGTCCCCCGGACACAGCCGACCTGGACACGCTGTCCAAGGTGCAACCCCGACCATCCGATCGCGGGTACCGCACAACAAGACCCAACCTCGGTAAAGCCACTAGCACTAATCTCACGGCGCAAGAACCGACACACGCGCCAAGGTGAAACAACCAAACTCACCGGTCAACACGACCAAAAACCTGAAGGTCAAAGACACAGAGACTGACAGTCTGTCACTCCGTACTCGACAGGAGTACCACCCACTAGAAGCACAGCCGGTAGCGTCCCCTGACGTCTTACACCGCACCGCAGGTGAACCGCCTGACGTGGTAGGTCCTACCCGAGGCGCGAACACCGTACACGTAACCACAACAAGTGACTAGCTGGGGTCACGCCCGTCGACGTGCGTCCACTGTCCCCAACCATGTGTGCACACACAGACCACGCGTCCTAGGTCTGGCCCTCTGACTGATTTTCCCCCGCAGCCGGACTCTGGCTACGACAAGGGGCCCGACGGAAACCAGTCTAACCGTCCTCAGGGTAAGCCCGTACACCACTCCCTGGTGCGACCAGCACACGCGTACTGGTAGGCTACGACTAGTGGAGGGTCACTGAAGGAGTAGACTCTCTAGTCAACGAAAAACAACGTCCGAATCCGACGACGTACGGGACCACCCCACGTACCGGTCCCGTCGCACGGTGACCACAGTCGGAGAAGAAACGGGACTCACAGTCCACGGCCACGCACGCACCGTGCACTAGAGTCGAGAAAACTCAAGTGGCGCTAAGCCACTGGACTCTGGACAGTCCTCTAGACACACTATAGCCAACGGTCCTTGAGTCACAAGACTCGGGGTCAAGACCGTTGCACGCAACAGCACAAGGCCGTCGATCTAGCCCAATCTCTAGGTCCAAAACCACGATATCACGAATACCGAGACAACACACGAGTTGCCAAGACCATTCCCTTGGGAAGGGAACGCAAGGGACAAAGGCCACTCACACGGGCCACACGGAAAACACAGAAGCACGATTCCCAAGGTAGCACACAAGCCGCCACGACGATTTCCCATCTTGAAACAAGCGGGAAACCTCCAGCCCCAGGCCGGACAACTGGACTCACAGTCCAAGGCCAAACACATGGCCCACATGGGAATCGCCTTCCAAAGGAACCCACGATATGCGGGGCAGACCCCACCGCACACACACCGACACACGGTGACTCGATCAAGCGTAACACAAGAGCCCGGAACACGTGGGGTCACCCGGACCCACCACACCTACGGGCACGCTAATCGAGGTAACACTGTCCCTCCTGACACCCCAAAAAACACAGACACAGAACCCATGGGGTGTCCGGGATACTCACAAGGCCGTAGGTCGACCACTGGGTCGCAACCGGGTCGACCGGAGACCAACACAATGCGAACGGAACGCTAAAGGTCACCCGGACCCTTAAGCTCACGGGCACGCAAAACGAGGTAAGCAGAACCTCCAGACTCCACTGGGTGTCCAAGACACACACGGCCCGCGAGGAGCACGATCAGCCGCAGACCGCCCGCCCCGGGCAGCCCGACTGGTCCCTCCAAGAACGCGCTACACGTGCATAGCGTGTTCAGCCAGAACGCGCTATACGTGCCTAGCGCGTTCAACACGAACGCGCTACATGGCCATAGCGTGACCAGGCCAGGTCGCGCTATGATCCTACAGCGCGACAACCAGAACGCGCTGGGGCCGTAAGGCGCGACCCGAACCGCCTTACTGTTCATCTTCTCCGATGAACGCGCCCTATCGGGGCAGCGCGACCTTCAAGAACGCGCTACTGGAGTATAGCGCGTTCTCAGTCCGCGCCCGGAAACGGTAGAAACCGCGGGAAAAGCCATGCCACGCCCCGTTCACCCCCAGGTGAAGGGGAAACAAAAGGGGAAACCTTCCCCAAGCCCTTAGGCATGCATCTAAACCCCTGGATCACCCAAAAATACCATAAAACGGGAGATCCGGCTCACACCCTAAAAACACACATTTTCCCCAAAACGCCCCGTTTAGCCCGCTCGGCTCACCACGGCCTACGAAACTTGCGGGAAAGGAAGTACACGGGCTGAGGGTCCATCACCCTACCTCCACCGAAGATTTCGCGCACCGTGGACGCCGATCCACGAAGAAAACGCCGTTGAAGCCTCGCCGTTCCACGAACTCACGGCCGAGCTTCCACGCGCCTCCACCACCTCGATCCTCATCCATCCTCGCCCGTGCCTCGCCCGCGCCGTCCCCACCTTGCCCGTACTCCGCCCCGTCGGTCGCCGGAGAGAGAGAGGGAGAGAGGAGAGCGCGTGAGAAGAGAGAGGGAGAGAAGAGAGAAATGAGAGGGGAGAGTTATATATAGGAAAATCCAGAAATTCGGAAAAATCTAGAAAAATAGAAAATCACACCCTCGCGATCCTCGGAGCACACCGATCGCAACGGTACAACTCGCGCCCAGGTGAACGGCCCGGTTCACCCGCAACGAGGTTCCGAAGGGAAAGCCGAAACCCACACCGGGAATCGGAAAACACACGCGGAAAAAGCCACGGAACGCCTCCGGGCCTCCGAAACGACTCCGGATCGCGCCGATCCGAACACGAAAGATGTCCGAAATGAAATTTTGGACACAACTAAGTCAGACACTCCGAGAAACCAGATCCGGGACCCACGAAAAAGGATCCAAAAAATCCGGGGCATTACAGTCCTCCCCCCTTAAAGGAATTTTGTCCTCGAAATTCAGGACCAAGCACGAAGTCACAGGGGAAGAACACTGAACCAACTGACACGTCGTCAGAGCCCCAGCACAGAAAACCTCGATTCTCACGAAAACACCAGTCCTGAGGGACACAGCCAGACTCACAATCATAAGCAACACCTCGCTCCTCGCACCGAGCACACTGGCCAACAGAGCAGGCATATACCGCAGGACATAGTCTGGCATCACCTCAGACAACGCGAGAATCCACCATGGTGCCGCAGCCACGATCTCGTTCACCGAGGAATCACAACCCTCGACACGAGCAACAGCTACCAGTCCAACCTATGGTCGGCAGACAAATTGGACAACAGCTTCGCAGCCAGCTGGCAGATCGCATACCCTCCTCAAGGGAGCAACCAAAACAGAGCCTCCACCAGCTCAAGCAGTCATCCCAGCAGACCGCAACCAACTCATCGGCTCCACACCAAGGAACACCTCACACATGGCAAGCCGAAAGTTGGACATAACACTACGCCAACTCTTGTCAGAAGAGAACCTTCGACAAAGCCCAGATCCCATCCGGAAAGACACATTACAGAAACGACCACCAAAGGTCTCGCTGGCACACGGCTCTCGCCACGCTTGAGCCCGACAACCAGCACCTTCTGTCTCTGAAAAGACCATCCACCGGTCACCAACTGCTCGTCAACGGGAAACCTTCGCTTGCTCAGCTTCTTCCTTCTTTCCTGGTCCTCGACCGGGTCCAAAGGAAACATTCCAAACCTCAGCAAGCCATCCGTCGACTCCCACACAGACTGATGCCACATCTCGAGTTGCACTCCTCTCGGACACCGCATCCGAGCTCGAACATCGCTCCAACTCGACCCTCTCGGTGAGCACGACGAAACCAAATGATGGATCCTGGTGTCTTCAATCATCACCTCACTGGACTCAGACTCACAGGGGAATCATCCCATGCTGGTCACCAAACCAGGGATAACCATTGCGACACCAACGTCCTATCAAGGACCACCAATCTGACGCCAATCTCACAAAAAGGCCTCCGCCCACAGGCGTCACTCTTCTATCTGGTCTCATCAAATCCTTCAATCAATCCAAGTGGACACCTGCCAATCCCGATTCTGCCCTTACCACAGAGCCACGGAACACCACCTGAACAGTGCTCACGGGTCCCCAAAGCAACGAACATCTCACCGCCACAATCCGACAAGACCGTAAAGCCAACAGACGCTGCTGTGGTTGGTCACACGGTTAGGCTTACCAGCCACTCACAGCCGCCAACCGGGACCCATAGTCTGCCAGAGACCACATCCCCAAAAACGATCTCATCCGAGAGCACGACTGGGAACACAAGTTGGGCGCCAAGCCACCGACTCTGACCAACACGTCCTCGACCATCGTCAGGCGACATCCTCAACAACCTCATCCAAGTCCAACACCTGACGTCGGACACGGTTCTAACACAGGAACAGGGTACTCATGCGGCGCACTAGCCAGCACTTTTCCCAACACTCCATCCTGTCAGTGCCAACAACCATAATACCTCGAGCAACGGCACGGCAACAACACGTTTCACACCGAGGAACCAATCCTCCAATGCTCAACGCAAACTCAGGAATCCGCCCGTAGCAACCAACACTACGATCCTGAACCAATGGGTTATGGGCCCACCGCGCTTCCGCTGCGCACTCAAATCTGCGCGCACAGCCGAGAAAGCAAACATCGCCCAACCAGCACTCGCCCTTCCGAAACAGCACCAGCACCCTCACACGACAAGGGAATGGGCACAACTTCTCACAGGCAACCACCCTGCCAAGACAAGGAGCACGTCTCGCACGGACTTCATGGCACACAAGGCCAACCAATCCGAACACACAATGCAAGACGACGATCCTTAGCCCAACACAATCTCTCCAACCAAAGGAGAAACTAGCGCACTTCGACCAACGGAAGAAGTCCATGCTCGACCTGACCTCGAACCTCGTGCACGCTGGAAACAGCACCATCCAACACCAAGGAAAACCATCGCTTCCATCAGGTCAGCGCCTCCGACACACTCGACGAGTGTCACGTCGGACCACAATCACAGCATCTCTCGATGCATCACCGCTGCAATTCCTCGAACTGCAACACGGCATGCCAAGAGCCGCAACACGAGCCGTAACGACAACCGTCGACGCTCATCCTCGAGTCCCTAAACTCACCGCGGAACCTTCACACCTCAGACCAAATCTAAGGCGAACACACCCCTTCGCACACAAGAGCGCAGGAGCAAGACTTACTGGGACACCACAGCCCAATCCTGCCTCGAAATCCGTAAAACAATCGGGACCGACACGTCACTTCTGACACCACAGAGCACGACAAGGTGGTGCGGACACCAGGGCGATCACGTGACACGTCGGCGAACCGACGGTGCCATACGCGGAGCACCAAGTTGACTACATCGACTTCCCTTCAAATTGGGGACACTTTGGCTTCAAATTGGACCTTTTTTAGCATTAAATTGGGCTTGTAATGTCACATTATATGTGGGTTTTCATATTGGGCTGCTTGTAAGGCCCTTAAATGGCCATTTTGGTTAAAGCCCCTTAGAATGTCTTAAGAAGGAATGGCCTTGGACCATTATGATGGATCCATTAGCCATGAAAGGCCCAATTGGGCTTCCTTCATTCTTGGGCTATCTAGATTAGAATGGCCTTAAGCCATATTGGTTCCATATTGGCTTAATAGGCTTAAGGAAGACCAAGGCCAAACTTGGCCCATTCAAGGCCCAAGAAGGGGGGGCGCCCCCTTCCTTGTTGTATTAGGCTAGCAACTTTGAATTTTCTTCTTCCATTTACCACATGGGAGGCTAGAAAGGCTGCTGGTCATATTCAAATGGCTGCCACCTCCCTCCTTTTTACAAGAAATTCAAAGTTTGGTGAACACCCATGTCCCCTTGCCCCTCCTTTCCCTTTCACCAAGTCCCCTTGTCATGAACCATGCGCACCCAACCCTCCCTCTCCATGTAACCCACGAATTTCCCCTCCCCCTACCCCTTGCATTGTCTATAAAAGGGCATGTATAGTGTTTGTGCACAATAGAATGAAATTTTGTTGAAAGAAAATTGTTAAGAGAGTGATTCTCCCTCTTTCTCTTGCCCTTTCCCTTGGTGTGGTTTTCCCAGAAATCTGGTCGTGGACTCGACCTTCGCTTCCCATCCCCCTCTTATCATCTTGTTCTCTCCGATTTATCCTTGATACTACTACAAGATTGCAAGATTTCAGCACTGGTTTGATGCCGTTTGGAGTTCGGGAGCATCGGCGGTGATTTTTCTCGTGGCGGCGCGCAGATCTGTCCCAGAGTGCAGTCCAGATCTGAGGTTGACTGTGTTTCGAGTTATGCAGCCCAACCACGATGTGATCAGGAGCTGGTGTCTGAAGATCAATTAAAGTATTGCAAGTCATCTTCACGTGGCCTTTGGTTTCGTTGCATTTCAAGGTCTGTGCTGTCCGTGGCGTTAATTTTCGTGAGGTCGCGTAAGAAGATCTGAACAGACTCAGTCCAGATCCAGAGGCGACTTCCCACATCTGTCCTGCCTCATCCAGCCAATATCTGAGAGAGAGGTCTTCATAGGATTTGTTCCTATGGACGTCACCAACAACCTCCCACAGACGGAGTTCCATTTCGACATCGGCAACCCTTTTTCCACTATTTATTTGTCTGTCTGTGCAGTTCTGTGAACACCAAATCAGACGCTGAAAGAAATCATTGCTGCACCCAGATCTGAAAGGATCTGAATGCGCCCACTGGAGTGAAGAAACTACGTCCAGTCACCGTCATTCTCCAACAAACGGCGCTCCGATCGGGCTTTGGATCTAGCCGTACCAGCCTCCGCAATCTCGCTGCGCGGGGTGACCAGCGCGGGCAGAACCGGGTCGGCTTTCCGTCGGCATATCCGAGCGGCTCCGGCGCGCGTTCCTCGCCTCCTGCGAGTGTGGCCCGTCAACCCGGGTTCCAGCAACCCCATATTTGGCCATTGTAACCCTATACCTCCCTGCGTGGAGTGGGTATTAAGTTCTGGAATTGTAATTGTAACAATCGTGTGTATTGGGGTTGTTCGGATTCGGCCGGGAATTCTTCCCCACGCCTAGGCGTGGAGGTACGCGCTTCAATTCCTTTCTCACTTGCTGATTTAGTATATTATCTATTGCTGCGTTTGTGAGATTAGAGCCGTTAGCCAGTTCAAAATACTCCGCGTTTGTGAGTTGTGAGCGCCCGTTCCATAGCTCCAATTGAGCATCGAGCGCGAATTAGCACCCTAGGCGACGGTGGTTTCTTAATCGCCATGATCCCCACGTTTTCCCTCGCAAGGGACGATCACTGGGCTAAAGAGAGAGTGCTGTTGAGAGGCGTCTCCACCCGGAGAATACCACAGTGCCTAGCCGCCTGGCTTGCCTTAACGTGCTAGTGCTGGCCGCACTTGTGTCCGTCGTACGTTCTAGCCCGGTCGAGTCATCCGTCCCGCATCAATTTGGTATCAGAGCGAGTTTGAGTCTAGGGTGTCAAAAAGAAAAAAAAAGAGTGTCATTTAAGTCATTGTCTAAGTCAGTCTAGGTTGCATTTGCATCCCTTTACTTGGTATCTCAAAAGGTGTTGTCCGAACGTTAGGCTACGCCTATCGGGAAGGCCGCACACTTGTGCGAGTGATCTTCGGATCGGTTATCTCCGCCACGTACCGAGTCTTGGTTTACGTCTAGGGTCCTTAGTGTGCATGCATTCCAAACTTGCATAGCCAGTCTAGTGTCTTGTCACCGTGTGTATGCATGTCCATGTCCACTACCCATGGCCGATCCCCAAGACCATACGTCCGAGTGGTCAACTTTTGTGGCCAAAATGAATGTCCTCATGGACCGAGCCTTTGGTTTTGCCCCTCTCATTATGAAAGCCGCTCTACCCAACGGGTCCACAACAGAACTCCATTTCACCGATAGGGAGTCGGATAATTGGGTTTCTCTTGACATCGTGGAGTCTCTCTCCAAGACAGGCGAGATTATCCGCGATGGTGATTTTGCTTGTGTTGAGTTCTATAAGAGGATCGGCTCTGTTCTCTACACCGATGGCGCATGGTGCAGGATCGGCACACTTGCTGGTTCATGCATCATTTTAGGGCAAAAGTGGTTAGGAGAGAGAAGGGCCAATCTTAACTGGGACAAGAGGACTTGCACCTTATGCCCACCATACCTACCCGGTAAGATCACCCTTAGGGACCCCGTGTGTCCAGCCACCCAGCCCCAGCGGCCCACTCCACCTTCGGATTCACGCTTGGAGCCACCTCATCCCGAGCCACCCGTATTTCTAACGGGTACATTATACATAGCCGAGCCGCTTCTTAGTTGGCTCAAGGATGGCTTGGTCCCACTCCCTTACCCGTCTATGGACCCTACCCTACCTTTGGTGTCCATCAACTCCTACCACACAACTTTTCGGTCTAGTCACCATGTCGATACTTTGGATGACCTTATTATGGGATTAGATTCACAATGGGAGTTGACGCATCTTTTGGCCCGAGGCTTTGACCAACCCGCTAGTCTTAGCTTCACCCATCCGGCCTTAGGATCCATTACCTCCGTGTGCACCGTGGGGTGTGTCACCACGGAGATTCTTCTACTCCTCCCGATGCCGGCCGAGTCCGACTTCATTTCCTTTTGCCCGAGGGAGGAAGTTTATTTTCTTCACATGACCATTGTCCCAGTTACCATAACGGATGAAGGTGACTACCTACACCCTCAAGAATTTCACAATTGGGACCGAGTCATGGGGGAACCCACTTCATGGGGTCATAAATTCTTTGACCCTTTTGACCCTTTCACTAGTGAACCTCCCGAGCTATCATATTCACTCCACTTCTTCCAAGGAGTTCACCATCCCATCCCTACCCCTCGGTCTAGTTGGCAAGCCGTACCTACGTCTAGGGGTAATGACGAGGGTAGTTTTGGATGTCCTAGTCCTTCCCCACCCAAATCCCATAGGTCGCCAATGCATGATTGGTACATCTTAGGGTGTCTAGGAATCGTCCATTCCGTCAAGCATCGAGTACATCTAGTGTATGCATGGCACATATTCGGGTGCCCTGGTCCACCATTACATATGCATGGTCTACATCACCATAGGTTTGTCTAAGTTCAAGTGTGTGTGTTTGTTTCTATGGTTTGTTTTCTTTCATATGGTTTGCATTAAGTCGTGTCAATAAAAGGCCAGTCAAGCACATATAAGGAGGTAGCCGATGCATGCTACATATTCGTGGATTCAAAGGGAGAGTACGTCTAGGTCAGGGTCATACCTGATTCGTTTCCTCCCGGAGACCGAAAGCCACTCTAAGTCCATGATTCCCACCCTTTCCGGGTTATGAAACAAGTGGGTCCGAAAGCGTACGATATTGAACTACCGGGTGACTATGGTGACAGTTCGACGTTCCATGTTTCAGATCTGGTAGCATATTGGAACCCGCGGTGATCCCTAAGTGAGCTTTGGGCTTTCTCCTTCTATTGTGAGTGATACACCACCCGAGAGTCCACCTCTTCCAGCCTCAACGCATGCGTATAGATTGTATACTGGATGAGCAGGTGATCACCACAAGGAATGGCGCATATCCACACGTCCTAGTGCGTTGGCAAGGATGCCCCATGATGACCAACACCTTGATCACATGCGGAGAATGCAAGCTTCGGGACACTTACTCGACGGGGTCGAGTTCCTCCCACCCGGGGAGAATTGGTGCGGACACCAGGGCGATCACGTGACACGTCGGCGAACCGACGGTGCCATACGCGGAGCACCAAGTTGACTACATCGACTTCCCTTCAAATTGGGGACACTTTGGCTTCAAATTGGACCTTTTTTAGCATTAAATTGGGCTTGTAATGTCACATTATATGTGGGTTTTCATATTGGGCAGCTTGTAAGGCCCTTAAATGGCCATTTTGGTTAAAGCCCCTTAGAATGTCTTAAGAAGGAATGGCATTGGACCATTATGATGGATCCATTAGCCATGAAAGGCCCAATTGGGCTTCCTTCATTCTTGGGCTATCTAGATTAGAATGGCCTTAAGCCATATTGGTTCCATATTGGCTTAATAGGCTTAAGGAAGACCAAGGCCAAACTTGGCCCATTCAAGGCCCAAGAAGGGGGGCGCCCCCTTCCTTGTTGTATTAGGCTAGCAACTTTGAATTTTCTTCTTCCATTTACCACATGGGAGGCTAGAAAGGCTGCTGGTCATATTCAAATGGCTGCCACCTCCCTCCTTTTTACAAGAAATTCAAAGTTTGGTGAACACCCATGTCCCCTTGCCCCTCCTTTCCCTTTCACCAAGTCCCCTTGTCATGAACCATGCGCACCCAACCCTCCCTCTCCATGTAACCCACGAATTTCCCCTCCCCCTACCCCTTGCATTGTCTATAAAAGGGCATGTATAGTGTTTGTGCACAATAGAATGAAATTTTGTTGAAAGAAAATTGTTAAGAGAGTGATTCTCCCTCTTTCTCTTGCCCTTTCCCTTGGTGTGGTTTTCCCAGAAATCTGGTCATGGACTCGACCTTCGCTTCCCATCCCCCTCTTATCATCTTGTTCTCTCCGATTTATCCTTGATACTACTACAAGATTGCAAGATTTCAGCGCTGGTTTGATGCCGTTTGGAGTTCGGGAGCATCGGCGGTGATTTTTCTCGTGGCGGCGCGCAGATCTGTCCCAGAGTGCAGTCCAGATCTGAGGTTGACTGTGTTTCGAGTTATGCAGCCCAACCACGATGTGATCAGGAGCTGGTGTCTGAAGATCAATTAAAGTATTGCAAGTCATCTTCACGTGGCCTCTGGCTTCGTTGCATTTCAAGGTCTGTGCTGTCCGTGGCGTTAATTCTCGTGAGGTCGCGCAAGAAGATCTGAACAGACTCAGTCCAGATCCAGAGGCGACTTCCCACATCTGTCCTACCTCATCCAGCCAATATCTGAGAGAGAGGTCTTCAGAGGATTTGTTCCTATGGACGTCACCAACAACCTCCCACAGACGGAGTTCCATTTCGACATCGGCAACCCTTTTTCCACCAATTATTTGTCTGTCTGTGCAGTTCTGTGAACACCAAATCAGACGCTGAAAGAAATCATTGCTGCACCCAGATCTGAAAGGATCTGAATGCGCCCTCTGGAGTGAAGAAACTACGTCCAGTCACCGTCATTCTCCAACAAACGGCGCTCCGATCGGGCTTCGGATCTAGTCGTACCAGCCTCCGCAAACTCGCTGCGCAGGGTGACCAGCGCGGGCAGAACCGGGTCGGCTTTCCGTCGGCATATCCGAGCGGCTCCGGCGCGCGTTCCTCGCCTCCTGCGAGTGTGGCCCGTCAACCCGGGTTCCAGCAACCCCATATTTGGCCATTGTAACCCTATACCTCCCTGCGTGGAGTGGGTATTAAGTTCTGGAATTGTAATTGTAACAATCGTGTGTATTGGGGTTGTTCGGATTCGGCCGGGAATTCTTCCCCACGCCTAGGCGTGGAGGTACGCGCTTCAATTCCTTTCTCACTTGCTGATTTAGTATATTATCTATTGCTGCGTTTGTGAGATTAGGGCCGTTAGCCAGTTCAAAATACACCGCGTTTGTGAGTTGTGAGCGCCCGTTCCATAGCTCCAATTGAGCATCGAGCGCGAATTAGCACCCTAGGCGACGGTGGTTTCTTAATCGCCATGATCCCCACGTTTTCCCTGGCAAGGGACGATCACTGGGCTAAAGAGAGAGCGCTGTTGAGAGGCGTCTCCACCCGGAGAATACCACAGTGGCTAGCCGCCTGGCTTGCCTTAACGTGCTAGTGCTGGCCGCACTTGTGTCCGTCGTACGTTCTAGCCCGGTCGAGTCATCCGTCCCGCATCACAAGGACATCAGGCTCGACAAATCAGCAGCTCACCGAGAAGACATTCCGCTCACCGGAGCAAACTTCTCGATCAGAACACCCGCTCTGCCACCTTAAACCACGACCTGAAAACCTCAGGGGCTGGATAAACCTCAAGCTGGAGTGGCCAAAATCGACAGCAGCTCCCTCAAAGCACGCTCACGGCCTCTTAACCACGAAAAATTCTCTCCAGCCACCTGACCATGCTGCAGGTTCCTCGAACGCAGCACCGCGAGCTTACGCCTGCCAGCAACCTCTGCCCAACGCAGCACAACCAGGGCCACCACCGATGAGGGAGAAGGCTCTCGACCTCGATCCTTAGACCCCATGCTGGCATGAAAGCCGCGGACAGCAACCACCTTCTCAGCGCCGGACAGCGCACTCAAGCTCTCAAGCAAGAAACTAGGCGGAAAGCGAACACAAAACCCTAAGCCAGCTGCCGACTGTACTAGACCTTATGGACTCTGATCACTGTAATATCCCGAATTCGTATGTACGTCCACAACCACCACTCTGATACCAGCTGTAACGACCCGAGAATCCGATTACCGGGAAGGCCCGATAACCCGAGACTCGCATCGCCGCCCACGAGCCGGGAGGGCTCGGAAGGGCTAAAAGGAGTGTGGAGGCACAAGGAAATAGGAAATAAAGCAGGACAATTCAACAATTAACAGAAATAATTAAACAACTACAACAGAGTCCAGTCCAACAGAAAGTACAGTCTAAAACAGTAAAACGTACCACATGCCAAGTGAACACTCGGCCCGGCAAGCTGGCAACTGAGAACTTCCGCCCCGCACCCTCGAACCTCGAGGAAGAACCGCCACACCTGAAAAGTAGGGAATGAGTCTCCAAAATAGAGACTCAGCAGGGATCCCGCAGAATCCCAATCGGAAACAACGGCGGTAGCGGAAAGGAAGCTACAACTACAATAGGAACAGCAAACCGGTGGCCGGTCAAAACTCGGCACTACAGCTACTCCTACTGCCAGAAGGCAGACCTCGATCACACAGTCGAAGCTACCGAACCACGCTAGTACCACCTACCGAAGTAAGAACACACGGCAACCACGCCGTAGAGGCCTGTCCCCCGGACACAGCCGACCTGGACACGCTGTCCAAGGTGCAACCTCGACCATCCGATCGCGGGTACCGCACAACAAGACCCAACCTCGGTAAAGCCACTAGCGCTAATCTCACGGCGCAAGAACCGACACACGCGCCAAGGTGAAACAACCGAACTCACCGGTCAACACAACCAAAAACCCGAAGGTCAAAGACACAGAGACTGACAGTCTGTCACTCCGTACTCGACAGGAGTACCACCCACTAGAAGCACAGCCGGTAGCGTCCCCTGACGTCTTACACCGCATCGCAGGTGAACCGCCTGACGTGGTAGGTCCTACCCGAGGCGCGAACACCGTACAAGTAACCACAACAAGTGACTAGCTGGGGTCACGCCCGTCGACGTGCGTCCACTGTTCCCAACCATGTGTGCACACACAGACCACGCGTCCTAGGTCTGGCCCTCTGACTGGTTTTCCCTCGCAGCCGGACTCTGGCTACGACGAGGGGCCCGACGGAAACCAGTCTAACCGTCCTCAGGGTAAGCCCGTACACCACTCCCTGGTGCGACCAGCACACGCGTACTGGTAGGCTACGACTAGTGGAGGGTCACTGAAGGAGTAGACTCTCTAGTCAACGGAAAACAACGTCCGAATCCGACGACGTACGGGGACCACCCCACGTACCGGCCCCATCGCACGGTGACCACAGTCGGAGAAGAAACGGGACTCACAGTCCACGGCCATGCACGCACCGTGCACTAGAGTCGAGAAAACTCAAGTGGCGCTAAGCCACTAGACTCTGGACAGTCCTCTAGACACACTACAGCCAACGGTCCTTGAGTCACAAGACTCTGGGTCAAGACCGTTGCACGCAACAGCACAAGGCCGTCGATCTAGCCCAATCTCTAGGTCCAAAACCACGATATCACGAATACCGAGACAACACACGAGTTGCCAAGACCATTCCCTTGGGAAGGGAACGCAAGGGACAAAGGCCACTCACACGGGCCACATGGAAAATACAGAAGCACGATTCCCAAGGCAGCATACAAGCCGCCACGATGATTTCTCATCTTGAAGCAAGCGGGAAACCTCCAGCCCCAGGCCGGACAACTGGACTCACAGTCCAAGGCCAAACACATGGCCCACACGGGAATCGCCTTCCAAAGGAACCCACGATATGCGGGGGAGACCCCACCGCACACACACCAACACACGGTGACTCGATCAAGCGTAACACAAGAGCCCGGAACATGTGGGGTCACCTGGACCCACCACACCTACGGGCACGCTAATCGAGGTAACACGGTCCCTCCTGACACCCCAAAAAACACAGACACAGAACCCATGGGGTGTCCGGGATACTCACAAGGCCGTAGGTCGACCACTGGGTCCCAACCGGGTCGACCGGAGACCAACACAATGCGAACGGAATGCTAAAGGTCACCCGGACCCTTAAGCTCATGGGCACGTAAAACGAGGTAAGCAGAACCTCCAGACACCCCAAAACGCGGTCACGGAACTCCACTGGGTGTCCAAGGCACACACGGCCCGCGAGGAGCATGATCAGCCACAGACCGCCCGCCCCAGGCAGCCCGGCTGGTCCCTCCAAGAACGCGCTACACGTGCATAGCGCGTTCAGCCAGAACGCGCTATACGTGCCTAGCGTGTTCAACACGAACGCGCTACATGGCCATAGCGCGACCAAGCCAGGTCGTGCTATGATCCTACAGCGCGACAACCAGAACGCGCTGGGGCCGTAAGGCGCGACCCAAACCGCCTTACTGTTCATCTTCTCCGATGAACGCGCCCTATCGGGGCAGCGCGACCTTCAAGAACGCGCTACTGGAGTATAGCACGTTCTCAGTCCGCGCCCGGAAACGGTAGAAACCGTGGGAAAAGCCATGCCACGCCCCGTTCACCCCCAGGTGAAGGGGAAACAAAAGGGAAAACCTTCCCCAAGCCCCTAGGCATGCATTTAAACCCCTGGATCGCCCAAAAATACCATAAAACGGGAGATCCGGCTCACACCCCAAAAACACACATTTTCCCCAAAACGCCCCGTTTAGCCCGCTCGGCTCTCCACGGCCTACGAAACTTGCAGGAAAGGAAGTACACGGGCTGAGGGTCCATCACCCTACCTCCACCGAAGATTTCGCGCACCGTGGACGCCGATCCACGAAGAAAACGCCGTTGAAGCCTCGTCATTCCATGAACTCACGGCCGAGCTTCCACGCGCCTCCACCGCCTCGATCCTCATCCATCCTCGCCCGTGCCTCTCCCGCGCCGTCCCCACCTCGCCCGTACTCCGCCCCGTCGGTCGCCGGAGAGAGAGAGGGAGAGAGGAGAGAGCGTGAGAAGAGAGAGGGAGAGAAGAGAGAAATGAGAGGGGAGAGTTATATATAGGAAAATTCAGAAATTCGAAAAAATCCAAAAAAATAGAAAATCACACCCTCGCGATCCTCGGAGCGCACCGATCGCAACGGTAGCACTCGCGCCCAGGTGAACGGCCCGGTTCACCCACAACGAGGTTCCGAAGGGAAAGCCGAAACCCACACCGGGAATCGGAAAACACACGCGGAAAAAGTCACGGAACGCCTCCGGGCCTCCGAAACGACTCCGGATCGCGCCGATCCGAACACGAAAGATATCCGAAACGAAATTTCGGATACAACGGAGTTGAACACTCCGAGAAACCAGATCCGAGACCCACGAAAAAGGATCCGAAAAATCCGGGGCATTACATGAGGGTGAGAGGGTGAGAGAGCGTGAGTGAGAGAGAGAGGGTAACGAGAGTGACGGGGAGAAATGAGAGGGGAGGGGGATTTAATAAAGAAAATCTTTTTTGTTTATTATATATTTTTTCTTTCTTCAATTAGAAATTTTCAATAACTCTGCAAAAATCTTGAAATATATATTTTGACTCCGAAAAATTCTAGGAAAAGACTGGGCCGCTCCACGTGCCGTCACGGACCCAAAATAATTCACATATGCACCATCAAAGTGTCTGATAATCTGATATTAAAGTCCGAGCCCAACACAGACACGATCCGCAACCTGTGGGAAATACAATCCGTAAACCCAGGGACATTACAGGTGACGTCCTAGCCCTCTATTGTCATTTCTTGATAGCCTTGGCGATGAATTTTTGTAGAAGTCCTCTTTGGAATAGGTCTTCGAGGGCATCTTTGAGTTGGACACAATCGACGGTGTCATGGCCATGGTCACGATAGAAGCAACAATACCTCCTTCGATTCATCATCTTTGTATCATACTCATCTTTGGGGGCCAACAGAGGTAGGGATCCTTACGGATCTCCATGAGGATTTGCACAGGGGGGTGACAGTGGGGTGTACTGCCTATATAGGCTTTTCTCCCTCGGCCTTTGTTGGTTGCGACGCTCCCGATCTTGGCGCTTGTGCTTGCTCCTCTCTCCTCGGGGGAAATTGGCTGGCCGCTTGCGGTCGAGCTGACTTGTCCTGGACACTCAACCCAACGCTGCGTTGTTTTCCTCGTAGCTAGCGTGTTTTTTAGCCAAGGTGAGAAGCTCCATCAATGTCGCTAGGGACTCCACTCCGAGCATCCTTCGGAGGATGGCATCCCGGGTGCCTTACGTCAGTACTGTCTTGGCAATCCTAATGTCCAAGCGAGGGATGCAGAGAGCCTATTTGTGGAAACGAGCAACGAAGTCCCACAAGGGTTCCTCGTGGCCCTACTTTATGGCAAGGAGGCTCATAGCAGACCTGATCTCCATTTTGTAGCCGATGATGTTTTCTTTGAACATCTTTTTCAGCTACTAGAAGGATGTTTTAGTCCCATTGAGTATTGACTCAAACCAGGTCCAAGCATTCTCTCGCAGGGTGGTGACAAATGCCAAACACTTCACCGCATCCGAGGCCCGATGAAATACCAGATTGTACTTGAAGCTGTGCATGTGGTCGGTGGGGTCAGTAGTGCCTTCGTATGGGATAAACACCGAGAGTTGGAACTTCGGGGGGGGTCAATGCCTCCATGAGCTCCCGAGAGAAGGGCGCATGAAAGTCGGAGTCGTCATCGATTAGCCCCCCGGTTCGCTCCGCCTAGAGGATATCATCCAGATAGCCACTGTGTCATTTCTAGGTTCGAGTGCAGCGGGCTAGCCTGATGTCGGGATCATTGACTGCGCGGGCGATGGGAGTGTGCTGTGAAAAGGAGTGAAGGTTCGTGCACCCGATGTGACTCTACCATTGTCGGTGTGCCTCCATTCTGGAGGAGTACCATCGGAGTGCGATCCTACTCTGCATGCTAGTTGAGAAGGTCTTGATATGCCTCCTTCAGTGCCTATATCTGATGGCACATTTCCGCTAACTCACCTGCAACGGGATCTTGTGGGGCCGCACCGCAGGATGGATCGGCGGAAGAGGATGCTTCTTGGGAAGCCTGCCGGGAGCTCTGGGTCCCCTGGTGGTTGCTGGGGTTGGGATAGTTTTCTCGGGATGCCATAGATTTTATCTCGTTCCCACAGACGACGCCAAAAAGTGTAAAGACTAAAATATGTCCCTTTCATCTCGTACTACACTTTTGAGATTTGTTTGATAGGGAAGAGCAGCCAGTCACCCTAAGGAAACCTGCAACCACTAAAAGGAGCATCAGAAGAAGCCCTGGGAGAGATCTCAGGGGACAACCCTTTGATGCTTAAGTCAGGATCATACGAGAGAGCCAAAAGAAAGCTGAAGAGGGAGAAAATTGAAAAGGGAGAGAGTTGAGAGCCTGTAGCATAGAGACAATGCTCGGAGAGATGGAGAGTGCTCGGAAAGACATGAAGAAAAGAACTAGGAGGAGACGTCTCTCTCACTGCCTTCCTACTAGAGTCTCCTTCGGTAGCAACCTGCGTGGGCGCGTGAGGGGCTCTCTATGTGTGTGTGTAAATCTCTCTCTGCTGGCAATATAGGTCTCTATACCTCTGTCCTTTTTTTCCTTCCATTCTCCCCCATAGTCCTGTCTGGGGGCCTATTTATATAGGATGCATCGGTGTTCCGATTTAGCAATGGCATTGTTCGTAGAGTAGTGTCCTGCTTGATTGTGGGGATCACCCGTAACCCACTCACCCACCCTCGTGGGGGGCATCTCGACGGCATGGGTGCGACCCGGTCCTCGTCGGGATAAGTCCCGTAATGGGAGCTCTAATGTTCATCCGTTGGCGAATTCTATGGCGTTTGGAATGCACGCATGCAAATATTCTACTCGTGGACTGGCGAAGCTTTCATGGGCCCTGATTAGGCCATTTACAGGGCCACCGGCTGACTAGGGTGGACCGTTATGGACTTGGTAGACTTAATCTATAATGGGTCTGATGTTATCGGGTCGCACTGGAGCTGACTAATTTTTCCTTCCTCAAGATATAATAAAAAATATCATAAATATTATTAATACGAACGAAAACATACAAAAAATGACATCATCACTTCACAGGTGATTGATTTTTAGGGTATACACTTCTTTCAGAGATCCCGTATGCCTTATGGAGAAAACATATGTTATGGAGAGCACGTATGTGCTGCAGAGAGCATGTGTTGTAGAGCACACATACGTGCTCGAGAGTGAAATATGTTATTTGAAGAGCATATGAGGTGACGAGAGTGTCATCCATGTGTGATATAGATGCGAACGTACGTCGACCTTAGTCACCTTAATGTGTGCCTTTTTCACCCCACTTGTTATCCCAGAACAAATACAAGTTCTCCCATGTTCTCTAAGACATGTCTCTGCTCTCCATAGCATGTGCACTCTCCAGCAAATATAGATGCTTTGGAGTGCATCCATATGATTTGCAGAGCATGTTTACTCTCTAAGGAGCATGTGTGCTATGATAGAGAGACATGCAGTGTAGTGCTTACCTCTAGTCTGTGTGTGTTTCAACTGCACATGTCATTGTTTGGCTTCCATCCAACAATGTCTTTCACTCTGGGTACGCTTCCTTCCCTTTTCGGGTTTGCTCCTCTTCGCCCCTACGGACCCCTTCCCCACTGCCCTTTTTCTTGCCTGCGGCCTTTCGAATGCTATTTTCCGCTGATCAGTTTACAATGTGCCAATAAGTGTACCATCTCCCTCACATCTCCTTCCCAGATGCATGCACCTTCACCGCAGTTGCCTCTGATCTTTGCACCCATGCCTCCAACGCTCGACTGCTCCCCACCTCTCCACCACACAAACCCAATGATCCTATGCCGATTGAAACCACCCAACTCTTCACATGGCAAGGCCAAGACTAAGTGCGCGTTTGGGGATCACCCTTGCGGAGATCAAGGTTGATCCCCAACAAATATCTCAAAATCACTTAAGTTTTGACCTTAAATTTAAATTTTGAATGAGAGAGAGTAGGGAGACATAATTGACCGACTTCTATGCTTCTCAAAAATAGAAGGGAGTGAGATCACGAGGGCTTTCTAAGAATGAGAAATCTTTTCCATGTCAAATAATTGTATTATAAGAAGATTATTCAAAATATAATACAACATATTTGTGTTCTTAAGAGACCGAGGTAATCTGATCTTCCCGTTGAGCAGGCTCATTTTTTTTCTCTAATTTTTTTATTGGATGTAACGGCGATTTTGCCCAATCATCTCCCTCCTTTTTTTTCAATACGGCCACAACAAGTCCGAATGACATCGAGGTTATCATGATGCACGGCAGACAATGTGGGTGTTCATTGGGGACGCTCCACACTACACGCTGTAGTCTGGTCTGATGCAATCCATGTTAGATGTACGGTACAACAAGTAAAACTCTTTTTTTTCAAAAAAAAAAAAATCTCACGTCGTTTTCTTTCCAACCGAACCAACCGTAAAGCCGGTACAGATGGGTTCTCTTGACGCTGGACGATACGAGTGCAGTCCTCGCCACTAGCAACTACTATTAGTCACCAGTTGCCGGAGGAGGGCCTTATATTCCACCTCTTTTTCTTTTTCTTTTTCTTTTTTGTGGTAACACTGCCAGCCATATATGCCATTTGAGTGCGCCATTTTACCGCATCATTCACAAGGTACAATAAAATGGGAGCAGGCACCGACGCCCTATGTCGATGGGGCAGGCTGATTCTAAATTAACTCGGACTCCAATCCAGCCCAAACACGCTTAATAAAGAAAGTATGGGCCTGATACTTTTCTCCTCTCCTGCACTACCGCAGACTGCTGCAGTACACGGAGAGAGAGCTCGCCACTTTAGTCGAAGAATCCAGTTTCCCACACCATCAAACAGTCAGGTTGGTCAACCTTTCTAGATAAAAAGCCGAGAGCAAGTGGATCTTCTTCCTCGGAGGGATAACATGTTACTCGTTTCATTGTAAAGTTATATAATTCTTCTATTTTATAATTGTTGGTATTAAAATCATTGTATTTTTCTGATTTTAAAACTAGAGAAATTTTGCTTGGATGACCGTAGAACAAAATATAATATTTTGTTAAATTTTTTTTTAACAATTTCAAGGCATTTTGTCCCACATCTTGGTTTCCACTGGATATGATTCTTAAACAAAAACAAGAAAATTATGGTGCCGCGTGGACCAACTTATTCCCATCTACACTGCTGTATAATCTAACAAAAAACCAAGCCCTACTACAAAATAAAACCATTAAAAGACTAGGTAACGTGAAATGAACCCGTAAAGCTGACACCACATATACATACGGAAGGAAGCAGGAAGAAAATAGACTTTTCCTTGGAAACACGAAGCGTTCAACTTATATGAGTACATCAAGCAATACTTATTAGTGTCCACCCAGAGATTATTAAACACTTCCGATGACATTAGTTTTATATTTTATTTTATTTTTTAAAAAAATTTATATTGTGAAATTTAAGTGATCTTAACTTGTGATATAAATGGTACCCCCAGACGATTGAAAAAAAATTAAAATAAAAAGTTTTATTTTAAAAAGTGAACTCAAACATTATTCATTTAATATGATTTATTTTTAAATTTTTTTGAATCTTTCGACAAAAATATAACTTACACGACAAATTAAGATGATTTAAACTCCATGTCAAAAGAATTTTAAAAAACTAAACGTAGTGCACATCCAAGCTGTGTGATAACTCCCGAGAGTGCACTAAACATTTTTCAGATAGGAAACAGCATGGAAGACTAGAGACACTGAGATGCCCAAAAGGCAAACATTGTCATCCCCAAGAGTCCCCAAACTATTAGGTGCTGTTAGTGGTTACAGGCCACAATTGGTACAGCTCTATTGAGGACATGATGCCCTATAAATAAGATCGGAAACGGTACAAAGCAACGCTGCCACAGTTGCAGGAGCCTACTAAAATCAAAACGATGTGGTAAATGTTTTGGATTATGCGTCAGGGATATGATTCCGAGACAAAACACCACCTTGTTGCCGCAGACGCTTGCCTGCCCATTAGCCGCTCGATTTGTTCGGTCATCTGTGCGGATCCCTGTGTTACGGTCCTTGCCTTTCCTCCTCCCCCCCCCCCCCTCCCAGCCTCATCTCCTGTAGTAGAAATGCGGGGCATTTGCCGTAGGGAAGTGGGGATGATGAGTGGCCGAGTCTGGTGGTGCAGGAGGAAGGGTGGCTGTTACGGTAGCTGAGAATCCTGATGATGCTGCAGAAGAGAACAGTGGCGGCGGAGTGGAACCATGCCCTTGCCACCCCCAGCTGGAGAGAGCCGGCAAACCCATTTGGGGCCTCTTCCCCGCCGCTCTTTCCTGTTAGTTACAAAGAATATGAGACGGCTGCTTGATCGAGCAAGGTAGTGACCACAAGCCTAGGCATATTAGGTTCAAAGTAATTGGCGCCCATGAAGTTTAGAGCAATTGTCAACACTCAAGTTAATAAACTCTAGTGATGAAGCTAGATGTCTGTTAAATCCGCCGCTATTTTGCGAAGAGAGATTAATAACCAGGATAGAAAACCCAGCCAAATCATTATTCAGCAGCAAAATGATCTCTCTTTCAACAAGCGGAAAGACCATCAAATAAAATGTAAATATTCTGTGTAAATCATTGCACTGGAGATCAGATAGTGGCTCACTAGGGGTCTGTAATAAAGATATTTCTAGTATAAATGAGAAGGTAGAGATAAGCCAGTGTCTCAGCTTTACTTTTTTTTATTTTTCTAATAAATACGAGGTAGAAATATAAGTTTCAACCGTAGTACCTTCGTTATAACAATGAAATACACCAGAAGCACAATGGACGTCATGTAAGAGACTGACATTACCTCGATGCTAGGAAGGTGACCAGGGTATAAAGCAGTCCAAACAGGAGGGTTCTCAGGTGGCCCTCTTAAATGATTGGGATGGCCAGCCATAGCGAAAGCAGTGTTGTCCATCTGCTGCAGGACAGCAAACACATAAAGCTTGTCAAGTCCACATCCCCGCCAAAGAAAGTTTAATATATCAGAATCGCGATATATAGAGAACCACTTGGGTTATAAGCTGCAAAGCCAAGTATAGAATGGTGGAACATAATACGAACACGTCAATCAGACTGGGCTGCTGACAGGATGGAAGTACAATATTATATTAAGTTGCCGATAAAATGGAAATACAAGATTAAGCTGCAATTTTAACAAGATAACCGTGTCGAGGATTATAAAGCAGGAAGTGTAGATGGTACCAAACATATTTAACTTTGTACCTTAACCAATGCGGAATATTCTAACATACCTCACGTGCAGGCCAATTTCTACTCACAAGGACAAAATCACAAACACAAGATTTGTGGCTCATAAACAAGTGGTAAGTTCTAATACCATCTTGAAGTTACTGGACTGTCAGCACAAAAACCTTGAGACATAGAGTGGAGACGGTACCATAATTTTAAACATATATTTTTGTCCCTTAAACATTCTAGCACTATAACAAAATATTGAACCGTAACTTAAACTTCAAAGGTCTGAACTTGAAGAAACTTTTGACAGAATCATATGGAACATTCAATGCTAAAAGATAAGTACCCTAAATTATGATGAAGAAAGAAATTACCCCATAGCTTCTGGGGTCAGTTGTCTGTAAGGAGCAGTTCGGAAAATGGATGGTGACTGTATCATGATCCCTCCTTGGAGGGTGGTCACTGGGTTGAGAAATCCTCAAGTTCAGATCAAGATTGCAGCCAGATGCTGTCAAAAAATCATTGTGTACAGTAGATGAAATCATATAGTGTTTTTCCAGATTTATGTAGACGACACTGGAATCCTAAACTTGAATGAACACACGAATAATGGCCGGGTTTTCATTGCATAATACCTTCGACATTCATCTCTGAAGTTATCTCGCCTTCGTAAGTGCTTGGTTCAAAATTTGTAACAGCTTCCCGTCCATTGCATTTAATAGCAGCCTTGTCATAAGCCCTGGTTTCCAAAAATTGAAAAGCAAGGCAGATGTCAGACTAGAAATATAATGAATTAGTTCATCATCCGGACGTTGAACATCCATGAGCAGTGGAACCTTGCAGCTTCTACTTCGCTGTCGAACAACCCAAGGTATATGTACCTGCATGGAAGCATTGTGTTCTCATCTGTAAACACTGTGGTTTCAAGATTTTTCTTTTTAAATCCAGGAGGCTTAACAGTTAAATGAACTATTAGTCATCCAGTCGGACAGCTTAGTATATTTAGTAAGTCACCGAACTGATCTTTGTCCTGCTACCCTCATGTCATGATGAACAAGAATTGGAAAAAGAAAAGAAAACGCATACCATGATTCCAAAGAATGAAATGAATAGAAAAACAAAGCTGTGAATTTTATCTACCAAATTCAAGAAAATCTTTTTATCTTTCTCCAAAAGGACACTTACTTCTTCCCAAGGAACTGTCCCATCCGAGCCTCCCACCGACCGCACTTGTGAAGAGTTACCCCTCTGTATTTCGAGCTTCCCCTGGAGAATCCAGTGCTTTGGCGTCGCAGGATGTGCACAAATTCCTCCTTGGTCAGGTTTTGCATCTGAAAAGAAAAAAAAAACCGTAACAGCAAGTACATCACATTCCTCAGACCACACTTGAGCATGCCATTCCCGGAATGGATGACGTTTAAAAAGACAATGCTCACCTGTTTCATATCTTCATCATAGTCATTAAGGTTGAAGTTGATGTCGGCATCAACACCCCGGAACTTAATTGCAGCGCGATCATATGCCCTGGCAATAATCAAAGAATCCATGATAAGATCTCCGATAAAAACCAAAGTCGCAATAAAGAAAGTGAAGGAAGCAACATTGTTCTGACCTAGCGGCAGCATGAGCGGTGTCGTAGCCTCCTAATGACCAATTGCAAAAGATGGAGGGAAAAAATCCATCAAACACGTGGCTAGAAAATTCTACCATAGGAATAATCATAGCATGGAAACCTTCTTACCTAAATATACTTGTTTCCCGCAATCCCTACACAAGTAGTCCCCCATGAGAACAAAATAGACAAAGGTCTAAGCAAACAAAACCTTGCAGTAGCGTTCCGTCACTAACCAGATGTGAGATTCCCATCTACCCGTCCTGCGGTAGAAGGTGACGCCCCTGTACTGAGAGCTCCTGGATCGGGGGCCCCGCCTACTCTTCTTCACTTGCTGCTGCTGCTGCTGCTGCTGCTGCATCCTAACCTCGGGTTGCTCCGCCTGGCAGAAGCTGAGATCCGCCCAATGTAGTTTTAGTGCGGACGCAGACGGGGCCAGCTGCATCGCCATGTCCACCGACCGAGGGGCATAGCCGCTTCCATATCCCTCCTCACGCACGGCCGCGTGGGGGAACAGCTGTCTCGTGGAAACATCCGGCCGGGGGAAGGTGTTATTGACCTCGTCTTCAGCGAAATCTTCTCCTTCCTCCACCTCCTCGGCGTCACCGCCGCAGCCCTCCTTGAAGATGTCGAAGCGGAAGGCATGCGCCGCCGACTTGGTGGAGCAGGAGTCTTCATCCCCGGCGTTGCTGGAGCCCTCCGCATTGAGGACGGAGGAGGTGGACGTGCCGGAGTCGTCCATGAGCGGGTCGTCGGGGGAGGCAACATTGAGATCCAGCATAGTGAGCCAACCGCTAATTCTGCCCACAAAACCGATTGGGACCTATCCCTCAAGCGTCCCTTTCTTCTCCCTTTCCAAAGGAGTATTCCCAAAACTACGGCTCGGAAGAGACGGTGATGGCTTTAATGGCGGAAGAAGAGCCAGAGGAGGAAGAGGTACTTGCGGGAGAGGGCGGAGTTGTTCTTACTGAACATTTGCCGCCTTCTCCCCCGCCGCGAGTATCCTATCACAACTGCAACATCTCCCTGCGCATTTAATACTGACCACTCTCCCAGCCACACATGAAGATGACATCTCTCGATCAAATACCGATCTGAAAGAGAAAACACGAAAAAATCATAGAAAAAGAGGGAAAACAGACGCAAGACTAATCGATCACAGATTATCCGATCGAGTAGCAGCGAGCAACCAAAAGACACACAAAATAAATAAGAAACTAAAGAAAGTGAAAACAAGAAGCTAAACGAACAAATTATCCGATCCAAGCTTCTCAGGAACAGAACACCACCGACAGAAGGAACGAATTCGGGATTCCGCGGATGGGCGGACAGAGGCAACAGAAGCGAAGCGCACCTGAGGAGGACGACAGCTATGGCGCATTACTGCTGAGGCGTGAGGTGGAGAACGGCCGGCGAACGCTGCAGAGGAAGAGAAAGGAGGAGCCCCGGGGGCACTCCCGATCCCATGATGGGGAAGAGGAGAGCTCGGCGAGGGCGGAGGAGGAGCCGTGGAAGGGGAGGGCGCAGAAAAGGGGAAGCGAGAAGAGGAAGCTATAAAGGTGGGGAGGAAGAAGAGGAAGGAGCAGAAGAGGACGAGAGGGAAGAGGGAGAAGAGCGTGTAGTATCAAGTATGTAATCTCAGAGGTAGGGGGGGCGGGAGATGGGACGTGTTTGGCAACATGTATCGAAGGGGCATCCCAAGATTAAAAAAAAAAAATACAAGGCCCCGGAGGAAGCACATTTATGGAAATATACAGAGGTAAACGTGGCTGACACCGGCCAGCGCCGGTGCACCCGGTTTGCGTTTCGCCTCGCACGTGTGAGGCGGGGCTGCCGAGCGGAACAAAGATGCTGGTGGCATATATATCCTTTCTACGAACAAACTTGGAAATATACCCTCGTAGGAACCATTGGGTTCTCTCGAGGGTATTAACTATTAAGTCCCGATTTGTTCATGGAAATAGGATTCGCTGGCAAATTACGTTCATGTTGAGGAAGATATCAAAGTACCCTTTGCTGACGGTGGAGTCGCCAAACTGTGACACCGTGGGACACAGAGTGTGATGTCGTTGGCAAATCATGTTCATAACATTTGGTTCTTAATAGATGGCGTCGTGACACAAAGTATGACATCATAACATTTCTTACTTAATTACATTGATTTATTCGTTTGTGTAAAAAAAGAAACGTCAACCTATAATGAACACAAGAACACTTTTTTAGTATTATTAAGAGTGCAAGACAACATTTTTATCCCTTCATTTTTACTCCAGTATTGACCAAAGGTAATTGTAACGTCATCATCCACCGTGCTAGTGACACGACGGTGTGGTACATAGGAGTGTCAATGGATCGGATTCGGGTCGGATCCTTCAAGATCCGAATCCGGATCCGATAATCCCAGATCCAACTCTAACCCGAATCCAGAATGAAACAATATTTCGGATCCGGATCTGACCCGAATCCGAACTTTACCTTTTGGATCCTGATCTGATCCGAAATCCTAATTTATATATCCTGTATAAGTAGTGGACAAAGTAGATCCAAATTTGCATGCTTGGATCCGAAATCGGATCCGACCCGAACTGTACAAGACGGTGAAAACCTGTGTTTGAATGGGATTGAAATGATTGAAGTCTTTTTCATACAGAGCTTCATAAGAAGAATTTCTCAATGCAGTCAGTGGTAAAGATGGCAAATCGAGTAGTTCTGTTGGAGGTGGGTATTTCTCTGGTAATAATAGACGGCTGACACATACAGGTAGTACGGTTTGCGATCCTTTTCTGCGGCAATGGCTCATAAATTGGCACTATAAAATTCAAAGTGTGATCTTCCTCAATATATTGTTTTTTTCGGCAAGAAATACTCATGATGAATAATATATTCACCATCATTGTCTTGAACAATGACCCAAAATGGCTCAACATAACCATGTACCTTATCATCCCATTGGAAATCTGGTGTAATTTTCAGCTCAAGACTCAATATGGTAGGAGTAATTGCCTGAATATGTGCACCTAGGTTAAGCTTAGGCAATTGGTGAATGTTCTTGTGAAGTTGTCTTCCCATCTTAGGGTAACAGATGAGCTCTCCAATTTCCTGAGATGAGAGGTCATAATATCTTTCCCAGGCCAACTGTGTCTTCTCCAGCTTCATCAAAATCCCATTTGGTATTCCATTGAACTGGCGAAGTGGCGTTCGAACATTCCACACTCTTATTAACCATCTTGCATAGGTTCAAAACCTTCAAAGCTAACTGAGCCCAGCCTCTTTTAAGCACAATCTCAAAAAGTGCTCGTAAGAGGCGTCCTGCACTCTGTAATGCAAGAAGGGGAAAAAAACATAAGCCACCTACTAAATCTAGGATGAGAGGCTAAACTAAATTTTTTAAAGCAATAAAGAACTAGTTTAAGGGAAATAATAGACATGTGTTATATAAACCATATCAGATGTGAACGATAGGCCTTCAAGTTTAACTTTGATATATATGTTTGAACGAGAACATTGATTTTTGCACTAGGCTCTTCCAAGCTTTCTTTCACAGGAATTGGCACACGATCCAAGAGCTTAGGGAGTTCCATCTTCTCATCTTGTCTAACTGTAACATACTTGAATTCTTCACTAAGGGAAAATAACCGACACAGTTCAAAATCACCCATTGTTGGTTCAAGATGCTCATTGTAGGTAGATATTGTTCCATGAGTAATATAATAGTAACTTGCAATCCTACCCAGTTCAGTCACCTGAAAGTACCCACTTTTGCGATCATACTTGATCAAGTTATTTCTGTCCAACATAGTAGCAGCAGAATGGATCTGCAAAAATAAGTCAATTTCAACATGAGAATTACATTATGAAACACATACAGCATGTCAAATAAAAATTACTGTATTCGAGGCTAAGCGCCCTTACCTAAGATAGACTTAACACCATTCCTACTTCGAAAATCAATATTGACTTCTTCTTTGGGAAAAAAAATTGAAACTTCATTAATTGTCAACGAGAGGAAAGTAGGCAACAAGAGGCCAAGGAAAATTCAGATACAGGCATGATCAAGTTAAAGCAGACCTGCCAGAATGTGAAGCCAATGCAATGTCATCATCACGTGAGAAATCACAATAATTCATCAATTTCTTAAGCAATCAATGCATACAAATGGCCAAAATGCACAGAATTATGATCTTATGGACACAGTCAGATGTCAATTTCAAACATGGATGAATGCATATCCTTCCTTTAGACATTGGAAAAGAAGGATTAACAGGTTGCCATTTACCATTCACATCATAACTGAACCAGCTTCCTTTCAACACTATTAGTTATTTCATGGTAATTAACTGAGTATGAAAAGGAAACTAACCCATCTTGAATTTGTATGAACCGGGCCATGGCCAGAAGATACCAAGGAGTCATTGAAATACTCTAGATAAATAGGTATGCACTGGTGTCAGGTTGATCACACTAAACACACATTAACTAGATTAAAAGATGAGAAAATGCCATGTCAGTAAGTATATATGCAACTCCAGACATTTAAGGCATTTAACAACATCAGATTGATGATGATAGCATAGAATACCCTAAAACAAGAAAGCTAGGCAACTTTTTAACCTAACTTTTTTTTTGCATTCCCACTATTCTAGTCAAATAGAAAGGAAAACCCATATTTTTACAAACAAGAATCAAACAACATCATCGTTTCCCTGGAACTATGATGCTTAACACATGCATATAATTGTGTTCTGTTAAGCTACAAGTTTGACAACAAAAAATACTAGTGGTCTTACTCGTAACCCCACAAACCCCTGACTCAAACAAAAGTAGATCTCACAAGCCACCGAAATAGTTGAAAAGTGCCCAATACTCTAAAATCCAATCTACAAGGGATACGCAAAAAAGACACCGAAACATATTTTTAAAACTGTGATATATAGAATCTTGTCCATTAAACAAAACCTGCTTTGATTACCCTATTCAGGATGCGTCCACTAGGAGTGGCATCAAAAAAACACATAGGAGCTCGGAAAATGTACATCACTGTACTTTCCAGCTTGACAAATCTTTCCTTCTCTCATAACCTATAAAACAATATATACTTTTAAAGCAATATTGTAAACTGTGAAGCTAACTTGAGATAGTGAGAAGAAAGCAAACAAATCAGGATAAGATCAGCAGCTGAAAGAAACTCCACTTGGTGGGTCACATAGATCACAGTCTTCAAACTTAAGAGCCCCAGCAAACACTCCTGCCATGTAGGGATTCCACCAAGAGAAAAATTGTGAATGTCCTCATTTAAGGAATTTCAGAATGCATGTGGGAGAATATAACTATACATATGTGAAAATTAAACATACCTCCATTTCAATGATATGACCTATCATAGTATGTGTGTATTTATCAATAAACATCTTCCTCCCATCCCTTCCCCTCAACATACACCCAAAATCCATGCCTCCATTCTTTATCTGAAAACAGAAGACAACCATTCTGGCCACCCCACAAGGTTCCACAAAGGAGAATTGATTTATCAGACAATTATTAAACTAGAACAATGATTTACCGTGACAGCAGATTTGCACTTATTTCACCTCTCATGCGGTGCATCATCTCCTCTCTCGAATGGCATGAATTTTTAGAATCCATAGTGTTTTTTTTTTAAGATTTGATTACCGAAGGAATAGTAAAATTTAGAAATGAATATTGCATGGCATTATTCATTCCTCACTTTTACAACACTACAATAAAAAGTGTTTTTATTGCTATTAACGATGAATTTTTTGTGACGGATTAGTGGTAGAAAAGAAATTCATCGTAACATTGTAATTTACATATTTTTTAGACATATTAGCGATGAAATATTTCCGTCATAAATGTACGACGTATAGATTTCCGTCGAAAAAGTTACGTCATAAATTTAGCGATGTAATATAGATAGATTATTTTCATTGCAAAAAGCGAACATAATTTTACGATAGATTAGTGAAGAAATATGTCCGTCATAAAAGTAGAGATAGATTAGCGACGAAAAATTATCCGTCGCAACAATTCTTATACTTTAGAGACAGATTAAAGACGGAAGGAAATTCGTCACAAAATGTAGAGACGTATTAGCGACGAAACATTATCCGTCGCAAATAACAAAAATATCAATCTATCATCTAGATTTTGATCAAATTTCAATCAAGAGGAAATCTAATTGTCGAATCTTGATCAGATTTAGATTTGAATCAAATCTAAATAGTTAAATCTTGATCAAATTTAGATCCAATGGTCAGATTTAGATCGGGAGCAAATCTAAGAGTCGGATCTTGATCAATTTTAAATAAAAATAAATCAAACGCTCAAATTTTGATCAAACTTAAATGTAACGGTCAGATTTCGATTTGGAGCAAATCTAACTATTGGAACTTGATGAGATTTAGATCGAGAGCAAATCCAACGGTAGGATATTAATCAACTTTAGATCGAGAGTAAATCCAACAATTGAACATATCGAAAAAAATATAAATCCAATGATCAGATCCTGATTAGTTTTAGATCGGGAGCAAATCCAACAGTCAAATTTTGATCAAACTTAAATTCAATAGTCAAATTTTAGTTGGAAGCAAATCTAACGATCAGATATTGATCAAACTTAACTCTAACTGTCGAATCTTGTTCAAATTTATATCCAACCGTCAGATCGATCAAACTTAAATCTCTATTAGATTTCAATCGAGAGCAAAATGTAACAATCATATCTTTATGTAACTTAAATTATGCAAAGGTCGAATCATAATCGGAAGCAAATCTAATAGTCTGATTTTAATTAGGAGCAAATCCAACGGTTAGATCTAAATCAAATTTAAATCCAATGATCGGATCTTGATCGAAAGTAAATCTAACAGTCGATCTTCATCAACCTTAAATTTTATAGTAAGATTTCGATCAAATTTAAATTCAATTATCAGACTTTGATCAGAAGCAAATTAATCAAATAATTGGATCTTGATCAAACTTAAATCTAACGGTCGGATCTTGAGGAAACTTAATTCGAATGGTCAGATTTCGATCTAAAGTAAGATCGAATGGTCGGATCTTGATCTAAGTTAAATCCAACAGCCGGATCTTAATCGAGAAAATATCTAATAGTTGGATCTTCGTAATATTGAGTCGGATATCGTTTGAAATGTCATCAACTAAGAAATATAATAAAATATAATATAATCAGTATTTAGAAAATATTTTCTTAAATATCAACATAGAGATATCATTTGCAATGATGCCATTCTTGTTTATTATGTTATTTTAATATACATTTATTTCTATAATAACTATCACTATAATAATTATGAGAGTATATTTATATTTTTATTATAATACTTATTAAATAGTAATAACTAATTGTAGACTATTATATATTTTCCTTATTTTATTTTATTTAGTAGTTTTTAAAGCATAGTTTTTAATAGTTTTTAATAGCTATTCCTCTTAGAATCCCCTCTTCCCTCTCCTCTGGCCTCCCCCTCCCTAGGTCATGCCCCCATCTACTCCATGGCACCACCTCGGCACGTCGTCGGACCCCGTCACAAGCCATGCTCCTATGTTGTCATCTTCCCTCAACCCTCCGCACGTGTTGGTCATCATGCTTCCCTGCTCCATCACCGCCACTGTGTCGCCCTCGTCCATCCATGACGATCTAGTGTCCAAAAATCGACCCTACAAAATACCTCACCTCGTCGCTCCCATGTCTCTCTCTCTCTCTCTCTAGCCTCCCCCTCAACAATCGCCTCCGCTAGGCCATTGACAACCTAACACCGGATCATTTTGTGCATCGATATTGGAGAGGGGAAGATTTACGGCCCAATGTTTCATGACTCAAAGGCCCATAAAGGTTTGCACGACCTAGTAAGTGACAGGCCAACTCCACATTGAGGCCCCACTTACAATAAAATGAAGGGTCAAGGGCCCCAAAATAGGGCCATCGAGCCTCAGCACGGTCGCCCATGCGGAAGACTCCCCTATGCTCGGGAGAAATTTTGGCGCGCCATTGACCGAGCAAGTAAAAGGTGAATAAGATGCTTCCTCAGGGATGCCCGGGGCTTAAACGTCATGCTCAGAGCTCGGACCTGGAATGAGAATATCTTTTATCCACCCACAGATTAGCCCTTCACCAGGACTCCCCGCCCCTCTTGCGATCCAGAGCAGATTCTCCTCAGTCGGACACTTACCACTTATAACTGTAAGTGAACTCTACGCTACCATCTGAGAGTGGGAAGTCCATGAGGATAAGGGGAGAGCAAGAGTCCTACAACGGTAAGAGTTCACGTCATGAACGTAACGTCCCTACCCCACTGCCTATTAAGATTATCACTACTCTAAAGAGGGAGCCGACAACTATTTAATCTCATGGATCTCCTCCGAAATGATAAGTCAATCCTAGCCTCCTCAACTGGTGAAGAGCAGTCTCGTGCTCTGCACTTTCTTTGTCTCCTTTCGTATCTTGCTCTTACATTTACTGACTTAAATATTGAACGATTTTTCTTGGGATAGCAATCACATGCTCCCCGATCGCTTCTTCCCTTTTACAGTAAATCGTCTTGAGATAACTTCGTACGATTGATATGGGATCCACATCATTCCGAATCTGACAATTTACGACTCAACATGAGATCTCGTCTCTTCAAATATATCAATTTCTCTGTAGCATAATCCAACATGTGAGATGTGTATCAATTCAGTGCGGCACGACCAACCTTGGTCTTGACACATTAGGTTGTATAAGAAAATGTAAACCTGTCGTGAACGCGATTGCACTTTATTTTAGTATATAGTACACCATTCTTTGTCACTCCATTTTTCATTCTTATCTAATTAGTTGTATAATCTTTGGGTTTTTTTGCGTAACATTTCTCTTTTAGATGGAGACTATGTAAGTATTTCCTCCTTTTATCTGAAAAGTTCACCCTTTTTTTTTTGGTTTTGTAGAGGACACATTCCATGGTTGTGTTCACGGAATTTCCTTCTTCCTACACATCAACAACCAAGAGCAGGGGCATATATTAAATTCTTAACCGCTTCGAAGGAGGTTTCATCGACAATTTATATTTTTCAAGACACCCTTTGTGATTAAATCTTCAAGTATGAGTGTATCCATATTCCGTAGGATCAAAGCCAAGAAAAATATCGCTGGCGTATCTGGCGTCCTCTTTTTCCGTAGGTGAGGTCAAGTGCGCTTTGCACATGCTTCCCTCTCCCTCTCCCTCTCCCTCTCGCGCGGTCGTCGAAAAACCGTAGCCTTGGCCGGAGGACGGTGCCGCGTGCCAACCCCCAACTCGAAGGGACAGGATCCGTACACGTCCTGTAAGAACGCTGTTTTGTTCTGTCTTTGTTTGTTTAATGACCATACTAATATAACCCATTGACTATAATTAGCTTGCTTCATAATCTATTAGGTATCTTCTGCCTGACACCTGAGACTCGCTTCCCTTTTGTGACAAAAATATTAGAGAAAGGGTGAAGCATGTTGCCATCCGACGTGATTTTTATTAGGTTCTTAAAAGTCATGGATTATATGATGGGCAGATTCAAATCAAGATTGATAATGGCCATCTAAATCTAATGTAGGCAAAAAATTAAAAGTTAACGAAGAGTTTGTGAGAGTTGTCTATATGATAGATCTTCATTTAGAACAAACTAAAACTATTAAGAGAGGAGAGTGATTCGAGAAGAGATAATAATGACTCAGCCAGGCAAGTTAGAGTCAAGATCACGAGTGAAGTCAAGTTAGAGTCAAGATCACGAGTGAAGTCTAATACTTATTTATAATTTTAATTTGATCGAACTTAATTTTGAATTAGAGTTTGGTGATTCACATCCAATCTGATCAAGGCAGGTTGAGATAGAATAAGGTGGGAGAACACAATTCAAAACAAGTTAAGGCAGACTTGAGTCAAATCTTTTTGATTTAGCCTAACTCGTTGGCAAGTTCACGTGAATTGACTCGGCGAGAGATTAATTATTTGAAAAAATCTAACACTAACTTTTTTTAAGAATCAAATTGAACTGAGACAGCGTTTGGTATTCAATACGGAGAGAATTTTAATCACCGATAATCTCCGACAACACTTAAGTGTTATCAAATGTGTAGAGTAATATCAACTTTTGTGCACCCACATATTTTCGCCGGACGAGGGAGATAGACGGAGTGATATTGACGGTGGTCGGTTCTCACGATCTCATGGAGAGTTGTTTCTCGGGCATCCATAGAAGATTTTGAAAGAAAAATATTTTTTTTATCTTCAAAAGTTGTGCAATGCATCCATTCTCTGTAGTAAAATAAAAAGACATAATATAATTGCAGTATCTTCAGCATTAAATAAAATGAAGGAGGAGTGAGATGGTGGACAATTTCAAAAGTCTATCCGATAAATCTTAACACCTGTGTAGATAACAAGTGAGATAGACGATTATTAAATGGGCCCTTCCCTTAGTCGACATGTCATATTAAAGGTTTGACTCAATTTATGGGTGTGAATACAACAGTGGCTGAGGACTCCGAGTGCGTCGATAGGTAAAGATCAGTTTCATACTAAAGAAATCTCGGTCAGACTCTCGGGAGATTTGACTCACGACAATAGATTTATTTGACCCATATTTAATATTATATTTAATCTTAAGAATTATGAATTTAAGTTTTATTAATTTTGAGGGGATAAAAGAGTGAGTATGTGTTAAGGCGTCCCTAAATTTATTAAACTCGGATCTTCTAACACTGTGTCTGCCCAAGCCCAACCGTGCTAAATTTCCCATCGTCAAAAAAACAAAGCAATGGAGGGTACAGCGACGTCACGCACTCGGGCCTGCGCCCCCGGTTTCCCCTTCGTCGTTGCCCGTTGGCATTCCCACCTAGCGGCCTCTGGTGGGCCGTCCGGCCCCCCGCGCCGCCACATTCCACTCGGATGTTACGCGGACTGCCTTCGACTACCACTGTCCGTCCGATCATCATCAGACGGTCCTCCGAGATTCCATTTCCAGTTTACTTGGATAGTTGAACAGCGGACCCGTGATGGCCTTGCCCCGTGGCCCCAGAACCCCACTGTGGCCCGAGAGCACATGCAACACGGACTAACACGCATTAATAGTGCTGCCAAAGCAAGTGAGAACACACGAGCCCGTGTGTATGGACTCTGGATGCACAGGCAAGACAGGCGAGTTGAAACTTACCCGTCCGGGCGAGACATGTTGCCTAGCGCCTTCTCAAGGTCCATCATTCGGACCACCGCCCCTGTTGGGGTCTGTTGCTGTGAGAAGTACGAAGTTCTTGGGGTTACAAGAGGGTGGGGTGGTGGGCGCTGGGCATGAACGTGAGGGCTGGGTGGGGAGGGAAGGGGGGGGGGGCGGGGGAAGATAGCAACGTAGCATCAATGGAACTGCTCAATCTGAAGAGTACGGAAAGTTTTTCTTTAAGGGAAAAATTACAGGCAAAGAGGAAGTGGGAATGATAACCTAAGTTACTTTGGGCACCCTACATTGAGCTAGGGTTGTTGATACTACTCCCCCTCCCCTCTGGGGCACAAGACGTTTTGAGCACCAAACTAAGATGGCACTGCTATGTGATGATTAATTAGGATAGCGGATGACAACTTTAAGACTAATCGGGTGGGGTGACTTATTCACACGCATCGCGGTGCGTGTGAATAACTCACCCTGAAGACGGGTGATCTCGTGCTATCTTTTGAGCCGCTGTAAGTTAGGTTGCCGCCACTATGAGTGAGGTATCTGAAAGGTAGGAAACTAATCACAGGAGCTCAGGGTTGTGATCTTGGAGAAAACCCTCCGATGCTTAAGTCAGCAATGAGGTAGAGCGCAGTGCGATTATGGGATAAAGTAGGAGTAAGGACACGAGATCTCTCTCCACCAGTGTGAGTGGCAAAGAGGGCTCAGTGAGACTTACCTTTGCGGAGGGTTTCCCTAGGTTTATATAGTGGTTCACCATACCGGAAGCTTCGAGGAAGATGGCAGATTTTGGGGGCGTTATTTGGCCGGTTAAGACCTAGGCGATTCACCTCCCCTCTTACTGGCTCCCGGTCTTCTCTCGATCGGTTACATTCGGGTGCCGCTCGGGCTCCTTTCGCTAGATTGCTATGCTCGGGCTCCTTCTGCTAGATCGCTATGCTCGAGCGCCTCTTGGGCTTTCCCGATCGGCGGTTGCTCGGACTTCCGGGCCTAGGGGGCCGCCTAGGAAGCTTTGGTCCGAGCGATTTGGGCGTTAAGGTAAGTGGGCCCATTATTGGGGCTATCATTTTGGAGAACTTGGCCTTGTTGGGTCGGATTGGACCTGGTTAGGCCGTTCTTGGGCCATACGCTTATTGGGCCACTAATTTACCCTTCTCCACTTGCCCCCCTACTCCCGAGCCTAGGATTTGGGCTCAGAGAGTAAAGCATGGTCGGGTAGCATTCGTGGCTCAGTTGGGGATCGACCGTTATGAGCTGTCCCAGATTCGAAGCTTTAGGGGCCATTTGTTCGGCTATCCTGGCTTACGGGGGGGCTCAGTCGTGGTAGCCTTGGCTCGGCTTGGCGGCGTGTTGGCCGATCGCGTTCAGGGGTCGAGAATACGGCTGTCCTGTCGCATAGGGAGCCTGGGCTTGATAATGATTTGCTTCTTTTGGGCTTTGGAAGTCGCCCTTCTTGGAGTTCGAAACGTCGCAGCGGCGGCACTAGGATAGCCTCGAGCCTATAAATAGCGGCTTGTGCTTGCGCCTTACGCTTCCTCCATTTAGGGTTTTCTTCGATATTGTGTCCGCAAGTCCTGGGAGGAGTTTATGCACCGAGGAAGCGACCAGAGGGAGCAGACGATCTCAGAGGCCTTCACGGAGTTAGCGGAGATCACTGTGGAGGCAATCCGTCAGCTTCCCCCTCTGGCCAGTTCGTCTGACTCTGGTGTTTCATCTTCCTCTTCCCTCTCTTCCATGGCGGACCCTGATATTGAGGTCGAGACCCGGGAGTGTGAGCAGGGGGCTCGGAGCTGGCGCATAGCGGTCACCTGTGCAACGAGTTGACAGAGTCCGCAGTGAAAGAGCTCGAGATACACTCCAGGTTGCCATGGTGGTATTTCTTCTCTCCTGCCAAACCCCATGAGTCTAGCATGGACACTCGTTTGGGCTTGTTTTGCATTTTTCTTCTGGCTTGGAAGTGCGCTTTTCGTCTTCCTCTCCACCCCTTTATTGTTGGGCTCTTGAAGTTTTACCAGCTGGTTCACGTCCAGTTGATTTCTAATTCTTACACCTTCATTTTCTCCTTCATCGCTCTTTGTGGCTCGTGCGGCGTTGCCGCTACGTTAGACCTTTTTCACACCTTTTTGAGCTGAAAGAGCAAGCCCACGCCGGGAAGGGCTTCTTTTATGTTCAGGCGAGGAGGGGGAGGTGTTGTGTATCTCTCTCCCTTTGAGATTCCTCGCACAAGGGGTGAAAGACTCAGTTTTTCTGGGTGGGATTCACCAAGGCTGACTCCATGTGGGATTTCCCTGTCGAGCCAAAACTTCAGCCGGTTCTTCCCGAGAAGCCCCCATCGATCTCCCCTGAGTTGGAGGAGGATATCAAAATTCTGCAGGATAATCGCCGGTCGACTGTTGAGCTGTTGACTCCGGAATTTGTCGAAGGCTTTCCTCGTCGGGCGATGCCTGATGGTAAGGATCTCAGAACTCTTTGTTGCACGCCCAATTTTTGGTCGGTGGAGCCTTTGCTGACGAGATGCCTTTTGATGAGCAGACGTGAGGGGCGACGAGGATGAGGAGCACTCGCCAGAGATGGAAGTCGCCGAGCGAGCGGAGGCCGTCGCCTCAGATGCACCTAGGGCTCCCGAGGGTCCCTCCTCTTCCCGAGATAAGGGCAAATGGGTCGCTCGGGAAGATGAGCCAGGGCGACGGGGGTCCAAAAGGAAGGCTCCAGGGGCGCCATTGCTGTTGGGGGCGATGAAAGACTTGACCGCCGAGAAGAGTAGGCGGAAGAAAAAGATGAAGGACCAACGCCCGCGTGAGGAGCTCCCTCCCATAATTGCCCGCCGCTCGGTGTCTCCTGGCGTCCGGCCGGAAGAGTTGGTCCCGACCGAAGGGGCCTTGCCCGAGTCTGCCGGAGTGCGCGGGGAAGAGGAGGTCGATGCCGGGGCTCTTGTCGAGCCAAGCGCTACTGTGCTGAGCTTGGGAGCTGTGGAGGGAGATGTCCCCGGGCAGGCTCCGGAGCTCAGCTCCGCAACGGGGGCGATTTGCCGTTCGGGCCTCCTTGTACCAGTGTTACCGAGCGCTGAAGTCTTCGGACCTCCAGGAAGAATTTCGGCGGTGCCCCCCTCCGATGCTCCTCGAGAGGGTTATGGAAGGAGGTTTGTTCATGTTCCAGTTAGGGGCGGAGATCGCCGACCACTGGATGAAGGTGGAAAGTAGCGAGATGGCTCAGGCCAAGGGTCGCGCCGAGTCTGACCGAAAGGCTGAGCGACTATCTTCCGAGCTTGGGGTCCTCCGGAAGGAGGCGGTCTTGCTCCGGTCACAGGATCGAGCACATCAGGAGAAGGTGTGGGTGTTGTCCAAGCAATTATCCCAGGCTCAATACATTGCCGAGCTAAAGAGTGGTCTCCTGGAAAAGGAGCGTGAGACTCATGCATCAAGCTCAAGGCAGTGGGAGATCGAGCGGGAAGAGCTCAGGAGCCGCCTCCTGGAAGCCGATTGGGCGAGGGGAGAGGCCGAGGAAATACGAGCTGAGGCTGAGGCGAAGCAGGCCGGGGCTGAAATGAAGCTGGCTGAAGTCGAGGTGAGATTGGCCGAGCTCGGGGTGAGGGAGGCAGAGGCTGGGGCGAGGGCCGTCGAGCGATATCTAAGCTCGGAGGACTACCTAGAGGCCCAGAAGAAGAGTGCCTTTGCCTACTACGAGTCGGGTTATCGTCGGGGGCTTCGGAAGGGTTTCACCCAAGGCTTCAATCGGGCCGTCAGGGAGGCGCAGCAACAGGCCTCGGATGAGCTTGTCTTTTTTCCTGGTCAGCATTACGACTCAGATGAAGGGGGCTCGACTCCTTCCTCCTCTACGACGTCGAGCGGCGATGATGGCAGCGAGGATAGTTCCGTTCCTGAGGATGAGGGCTCTCCAAGCATGGCTGTCTCAGGAGGGCACATGGTCGAGACAGTTTCCACATAGGTGGGGTCAGTGCCTGAGCCAGTCATCATCGAGGGAGTCGAGGATGAGCCGCATGTGACTGCAGGAGCGGGGCCGAGCGCCACGGGCCTTCCGACTACCAAGCTTCTGGAGCGATCGCAAACTTCCCCTTCTTCTCCTATCTCGATCGACTAGGCTGCACTTGTCTCGTAGGCCTGGTCTTGATGCCTTTAAGAATGATTTTGTTGGCATTTTCGACCAGCCCGTTAACCTGGGGGTGGGCTACCGAAGTGAAGTGGTTGCGCATATGTAGGTCGGCGCACTTATTCTTAGAATAAGCGCTATCAAACTGCCGACTGTTATCGCTCACGATCACTCAGGGGATGCCAAAACGACAGATGATCGACCTCCACACGAAACTCCAGATCACAGCTTCTGTTATCTTGGCGGTAGGTTCGACTTCGATCCACTTGGAGAAGTAGTCGATGGCGACGATAAGAAACTTCTTCTGAGCTCGGGCCACTAGGAACGGCCCGAGGATATCAATTCCCCACCGAGCAAAGGGGTATGGCTCAGTTATAGTGATGAGCTCCGAGGCTGGTTGGTGGATTAGATGATCGAACCTCTGGCAGTGGTCACACTTTCGGGCATATGCGGAGCAGTCCCGCTGGAGAGTGGGCCACCAGTAACCTCGGCGCAGATGAAGAGGGGTGATCTCGTGCTATCTTATGAGCCGATGTAAGCTAGGTTACCGCCACTATGAGTGAGGTATCTGCAAGATAGGAAACTGATCAGAGGAGTCTAAGGTTGTGACCCTGGGGAAAACCCTCCGATGTTTAAGTCAGCAATAAGATAGAGCGTAGTGCGATTATGAGATGAAGTAGGAGTAAGGGCACGATATCTCTCTCCACCAGTGTGAGTGGCAAAGAGAGCTCAGTGGAACTTACCTTTGCGGAGGGTCTCCCTGGGTTTATATAATGGTTCACCATACCAGAAGCTTTGAGGAAGAGGGCAGATTTCGGGGGCGTTATTCGGCCGGTTAAGACCTAGGCGATTTGCCTCCCCTCTTAATGGTTCCCAGTCTTCTCTCGATCGGTTACATTCAGGTGCCGCTCGGGATCCTTCCGCTCGATCGCTACGCTCGGGTGCCTCTTGGGCTTTCCCGATCGGCGGTTGCTCGGACTTCCGGGCCTAGGGGGCCGCCTAGGAAGCTTTGGTCCAAGCGATTTTGGGCTTTAAGGTAAGTGGGCCCGTTATTGGGGCTATCACTTTGGAGAACTTGGTCTTGTTGGGTCGGATTAGACCTGGTTGGGTCTGTAATATCCCAGACCCTTCGGATCCTTTTTCTTGAGTCTCGGATCTGCTTTCTCGGAGTGTCTGGCTCCGTTGTGTCTAAAATTTCGTTTCGGACATCTTTCATGTTCGGATCGGCGCGATCCGGCATTGTTTCGGAAGCTCGGAGTGTGTCCACGGTTTTTCCGCGCGTATTTTTCGATTACCGGTGTGTATTTCGGTAATTCCTTCGGAACCTCGTTGCAGGTGAACCAGGTCGTTCACCTAGGCGAGAGTGGTACCGTTGTGATCGGTGCGTTCCGAGGATCGTGGAAACATGATTTTTAATTTTTTGGTATTTTTTGAAATTTCTGGAATTTCTATAATTACCTCTCTTTTTCTCTCTCTCCCCCACCCTTCTTCTTCTTCTTCCTCTTTCTTCCCCCCCAACCGTGAGCGCCCTCTTCCCCTCTCTCTCTCCCATTTCGACGCGGCGGGCCTCTCTTCGACTGCAGACGGCGGCGGGGCGACTGCGCGGTGACGTGGGTGGCGGCGAGGCGATCTCGTGGTCGTGCGGTGCTCGTGGGGAGCGTGAAGGAGTGGGGTTTCCAAAAGTATTCTTCGTGATTTGAGCTCGATTCGGCGGAGCTTTCGCTCCATTGAGGTAGGGGGACGAATCCCTATGCTTATCCCGCCATCCCCCGCGATTTGTAGGCCGAATGGGAGTCGAGATGGGTGTTTTTTAGCGGAATAGGGCAAAATCATGATTTTGGGAGAGTTCGCCCGATCTACGTTTTTAGGCCATGATTTCGCGTTTCGATGGCTTAGAAGCATGCTAGGGGTCCCCAGGGGTCTTCCCCTTTATTTTCCTCCTCTCCTATGGAGGCATGGGGGCGTGGTTGATGTTTTTAGGCGTTTCACGCCGTTTCACCGTCAGGTCGGTGTGACGGTCCTTCCAGTGACCGTCACATCATGTAACGCGCCCAGATGGGTGCGTTACAACCATATTCTTGGCCAACTGGGGGTCTGCGGGCTGTGACGGTCCCACGATAGACCGCCACGGCACTGTGATGCGCCTGGGTTGGACCGTCAGGGACGAGTCGACCGTTGGTTTTGACCGTTGGGGGCCAAGGCCTGTGACGCACCAGGACTGGCGCGTCACAGCCTTGTGACGCCCCTGTGTGGGTGCGTCAGAGCGGACACATTCTCACCCTGTAACGCACCAGGGTTGATCCGTTACAGTATGTGACGCACCGAGTGGCACACGTCACAGTTTGTTCCTTCGTGCCTTATGACGCACCAGGCTGGGTGTGTCAGGGCCTGTGACGCACCAGGGTAGGCGCGTTACAGTCATTTTTGCACCGAGGGTCTGACGCCCCTGTTTTGGGCCGTCAGATGGCTGTGACGGTCCAGCCTTAGACCGTCAGAGCCTGTGGCGCGTCTAGGGTAGACCGCCAAGCTCTGGAATGCTCCGGATGGTTTGCAGTCCCGTTTCTTTTCCGACCGTAGTCACCGTGCAACGGTGCTGGTTCATGGGGTGATCCCCGTACGTCATCGGATGCGGACGTTGTTTTCCGTCGACTTGAGAGTCTACTCCTTTAGTGACCCTCCACTAGTCGTAGCCCACTAGTACGTGTGTGCTGGTCTCACCTGGGAGTAGGTGTACAGGCTTACACTGAGGATGGTTTTTAGACTGGTTTCCGTCGGGCCCCGCGTCTAGCAGCCAGAGTCCGGCTGAGGGGAAAACTAGTTAGAGGCCAGGCCAGGGGCGGACGACCTGTGTGTGCATACGTGGTTGGGGGCGGTTGGACCCACGCTGACGGGCGTGACCCCATCTAGTCACTTGCTTTGTGGTTACTTGTTCGGTGTCCGTGCCTTTGGTAGGAGCTACCACGTCAGGCAGTTCACCTGCGGCGCGGTGTAAGACGTCAGGGGACGCTACTGGCTGTGCTTCTAGTGGGAGATACTCCTGTCGAGTTGGGAGTGACAGACTGTCAGTCGTTGCGACTTCGACCTTCGGGTTTTCATCGTGTTGACCGTTGTGTTCCAGTCGTTTCACCGTGGCACGTGTGTCGGGCTTCGTGCCGTGAGACCGGTGTTTTGTAGATTGCAGGGCTTCCCTTTCCGAGGTACTCGCTTACTGCTAGCGTAGCGGTTTCTCCGTTTGCGAGGTAGGGTTCGAGTGATCCCTACTGAGTCTTGTTCTGAGACACATTCCCTGCGTATTTCCACCGTGTTTCAGGTGAGGCGCGGTCTCAGGGGAGCGCGTCTGAGGCTCAGCGTGGATCGGGTGCCCAGCGTTAGTGCCAGAGGTCAGAGCCGGGGTATGCCCCGTGTAGCTGTACTTTTCTTTCTTGTCTCCGTACTAGTTGTGGACTATTGTTGTTATTTTATTGTTATCTTGTGGACCATGTATCATGTAAAAGGTTAATTTATTTCCTGCTTAATTATATAACTGTTTAATTTCTACAATTATTTGTGATATTTGTGTAGTCTCCACACCATCCTTTTAACCCTTCTGAGTCTTCGGGCTCGTGGGTGGCGGTACGAATCTCGGGTTATCGGGCCTTCCCGGTAATCGGATTCTCGGGTCGTTACAGGGTCGTTCTTGGGGCATACGCTTATTGGACCACTAATTTACCCCTCTCCACACCCCACTATTCCTATGTGAGTAGAAAGACATGAGTCTCATCTTTCTCTCTCCTTAGTTAAACATCCGATCCAATCCTATTTTTATGTCAAAAGAGGGCCCTTCGAAATCGAGGTGGGATGGGTGCATACGTCGCCCAACCTCGGGTAAGGACCATTGAGTGTGAGAGAAGTGGATGGAGTCTATATTTTTCTCTCTCTCTCGTTTAGTTATCATATTCAGGTTTCAAAGATGCCTAAGTTTAATAATAGAATAAATCCGGTTAGAATGACTTATCCGGAGTCAAGTAGTTCTAATTTGATTCGTTTTGACTTAACCAGAGTCTGATAGAGATTAGGGTAGATTTTCTCATTTTCATGAAAGAGGTGGAATAAAATTAATCGGAGTCAGATGGGAATAGGTGGTAAACACGTCACCCCAAGTAGGCCACGTATCTCTATTCTAATCTATTATCAAAGTAGACCCTCTTATTAGTTATAGCTTTAATAACCCCGCTTGTCACTTGTGATCTGGAAATAACATGGCTATCTCAGAGGCATTGTGGAGGGCTTTACCGTGGGCTTAGTCAGCTGCCGTTTTCGGCCAGTTTCATAGATTTAAGGTTGCCTCGTGTGCTTGAAATGTCGAAGGCTTCATCGGTCCGCACCGGTGGGGTGCATTGTGCTTAAGCCAAAACAAGTCATGCACCAGCACCACACTGTGTCTGCCACTTTGTCGACAAGGAACTCTGTCTGTGGTACCCTTTGGTTGACCCGGAGGGTAGGGGCCCCGCGTTAACTCCAACGATCTTATTTGAACGAAAAAATAATTCGTAGCATTTGCAGACTAACTAATTAATTGAGGTGGCGCTGATTGGAATATTCCTTTTAACATGAGTATCAGTTTTAATATTAATACTTATGTATGTTAGAGTATTAGTATTACAATTAATATAAGAGGAGCATGCATGGTGGGGGGGGGGAGAGTCTTTAAAAAAGAAACTCCCATGATCTTACGCAAGTGCCAGAATATATTGCTGGAACTTTGTCAAGGACCCGCTAATGATATTATCAATATCAAGATTATTAATTAGTTACTGATATTAGTGTCTAATGCATCAACACGAAGACACTGAATGCACCGATGATGTTAAATATATGACCTCCTTAAACAGCTCTCGTGATCTTACGTTAAACTGGTTGGAATCGATCGATGGGACTTTTGTCAAGGACCCCACTAATAAATGATATCAGCATCAAGATTATTGTTGATATTAATTAATACTTAATATATCAACCAAACACTTTCACTAATTAAGGATCTTAAATAAAGACGTAGCCGAATGGTGATCCAAATTCGTGACGTTAAATAGGTGCATAATTAAGCAACAGGAAATATGTATGTATGCGAAGAAGAGAGATACACAGCAGGCACGTCCACATGTTTCACGCTCTCTCGTGCATGAAGACCAAGACAATCATACCAGAGAGTCAGAGCTTCTGCCCTTTTGGAAGCTTCCTCACTGGTCTCCTCGGCAATGTGAATTCACATCCCCTGCTTTCGTTGACCAACAGCGGAAGCCAAAAGCTAGATAGACAAGAGAGAGAGAGAGAGAGAGAGAGAGAGAGAGAGAGAGAGAGAGAGAGAGAGAGAGAGAGAGAATATTCCGGCGTTTTCTACCCTGTGATTGTTTGCATTTCAGAGTAAATTGATCACGGCTGTGGAGAATCGAATCAAAAATTCTCTTTTTTTCATCAAGATAAAAATTAATCTCAAATTAATTAAATATCGGCTAATTTCAAGCCGTTAAGGCTCGTTTCATTATACGGCGAACCAATGTTAGGAGTAATGCTGGTTGCAAATTCAGAATAAGGGTTAGAGTTTTGTCGCAAAGTATTGCCACTTTCTTTTCCTCCCAATCACATCGATCACTTCCATGTAAACCGATGGAGAAAAGAGCTGCAACAGTCGCAGCAAATCCTACTTTGCACCAAAAAATACTACCACACTCCAGATGATGGAGTTCAGATGTGAATTTCTCAAGATAAAAAGCCGTGGGTTTCAAACACTTGGCTTATCCCTTCCATCACTGTTTCATGGGTCTACCAACACACAAACATCTGAGGCATGGTTAATCGACTCGGTATAAGTTGAGCGATTCATATACAGCATTAAGGAGAACTCGGGTCATGCACAACACAAGTCGACTCGACTCAAATCAACCTAAATTAGTTAGATTGACCCGTACGTATTATAGTACATCAAATCTGCGTCTCAATAAAATCAACGAGCCTTACCTGCATTACAGAGTGGGGGGGGGGGGGGGAGAGGAGAGAAAAAACGCATACGCAAGTACACAAACACACACCGCACAATAGAAACGTGGATCCAAATCCGAAGGCGGCCTCGGACCTACGTATTTGTCCCGACAAACCCTATAATCTTTAGGAGGAGCCCCCCTCGTCGCTTATATAGGAAAAGGGGCGCGGTCGAAGCCGGTTGGTGGGGGCACGCGGGGGGGGGGGGGGGGGGGGGGCGGGACCGCCCCAGCTTCCCCCCACCCCGCCCACAAATACGTAGTTTTTTTCCTCTTTCGGTTAAGTCCCCCCCCCGCCCCAAGCCAAGCCAAGCCAAGCCCCTCCTCTCCCCTTTCTCGTTTCCTCGTATACCCCCACCTCTGTCGGGTTCACCTTCGGGCATATGTTTGTCTAAAAATATGTTATTTACATGTGACATTAATTAAAGAATGCTATGTTTTGCGGCATCCGGTGGAATATTGTGGTAGAGCACCCTTTTTTTGTATCTGCGTTGTTATTATTATTTATTTGTCCACCGCCGAGAACCACCACCCCATTATGGGAATCTTTACAACGGTCGGGACACGGAGGTCTTGTAACCGTTCGGCGGTACTATAATTTTTCATTTTGGGGAGATTTTGGATTTTTAAACCTCATCTTTTTACCGTCGTGAGAGGGATGGAATTTAACCTACCGATCTACGATAGCCATGTCTGTGTATATCTCAAGAGTGACAGATCCGTACGTAGAGAATTTGTTTTTCCATAGCGGGACTATTAATTTGATCTATAATAGTTGCCTAGTAATTATCAGCTAGAACTGTCACCTATATATAGGTTGTCGACTAAGGAAATGCCCCCTACTTAAGAAAATACTCAAGTAATTGCTTCAAATTTGTAAATACCTCTTACTATAAAAAAAAATGTGGGGATGGGGGGTGCCCCCATCAATTAATTCGAAGGAGAATGACTGCCATATCCATGGACCCGTAGACTTCGCTTTGGCAGCTGGTTAATCCTAAAATAACCTGGACATAAAACTCCAAGTTAAACTTTAATTTTGATTTGGCGGGTCGGATTAGGCTATCTGATTAAAAGTGGGGTGGACCCGAGTTAACACGAGATTTATGGCCCCGCCTCAAGGGGTGAGACAAGAAAACCCCTCCCCAATAATGACCATTCTGCCTCCGTCTTTATTTATCACCTCCTCCCTGCCAGTCATCCCCGGATCTCCTTCTCCCGTACACCTGCTTCCAGAGAAGAAACCCTCCACCTTCCAGGCCGTGGGGGGTGCAAGCGCAAAACCCCTCACCGAGCCTCCCCCTCTTTGGACCATTCACCGAGGGAACCAACCACTCGTTTCAGTCCTCGATGGAACGATTGGTGGGGGGAGCTCTCAGTTCCCCCGCCTCCTCCTCTCATAGGAGGCCTTGTCAGGCGAGTGCTCCGAGACTCTCCTGGATTCTGTTAGGTGAGTTCTTCTGAACTCATCTGGAATCAGTCGGGTGAGTTCTCTAAGACTCCCCCGAAATCATCTTCTTTTGTCTCCCCTCTTTTTCAGCCTCTTCTTGTGTTCATCATTTCATACGTCTTTTGGTGTAAGATTTCTTTAAAATCTACTCCCTCCTTGTTCCCAACCCCAGTTGCTAACTCCCTTTGAAGTACACTGTCTCCCTCTCTTCTTCGTCTAACTCCCCCGAACGGACGATCTTCGTTATTTGCCTGTTGGTTTCTTTTCACGGCGTTGACCATATCTTTAAGAGTTCGACAAAGCATAGGACAATATCTTCTTGGAGCAGTTGACGTGATTTTACCCTCAACTCTTTAAGGGAGCTCGAAGATCTGACACTTATCCCCGTTGCATCAAAGTCTTCCATATACTTTGGTTTATGTATGGAATGAAATGAGAGAGAGAGAGAGAGAGAGAGAGAGAGAGAGAGAGAGAGAGAGAGAGAGAGAGAGAAGAAACCCTCCATCACGGGTTGTAGGAAACCCTCTCATGCCATGCCTTTTCTCCCCCTTCGTCGACCATGCAGACCTGCAATCCGAAGAGTGATAGATTGGCTATCTTCTTCCTCCATATGACGGTGTTCCTCAAATTGATAATGATATACTTCATATTGGCGATTTAAGAAGGTCTCAGAGAGTTAAGAATGATTCATTCTCAGTTCAAAGAGATTGTAGAGAGAGAAAAATATGAATTATAAATAAATATCGTGAAAGATGAAATTAAATTTATGTATAAGAATGAAATTTGAGATCATGCTGCATTGCCCGAGCAATTTAAATCAGTCGATTATGAATAAGTTGTTAAAATCAAACGAGATCCCAAGAGTAAAATGAAAAAGGTACAATACTAGATTTGTGACTAAATGATTCAATCAAAAGGAAGACATTAATTAGAAGGAGACATTTGCTCTTAGTTTTAAGAATAACTTATTTCGAATTACCAGAACACTGGTGATTTACTTGGAAGACGGTGAACTTGTGGGCCTTGTCAGGCTGATCTACATGGTTGCCACAGGCAACATTACTTTAACTAACAATGATAATGTCAGAACATCTATTAAGCAACAGTATTTCAAAGGACAAGAGGGGCCGTAACACTTTGGTCGGGATCCTTTGTATTTACATATTAAAGAAGACCAAACAAACCTAAACGTACTATATTCATTATTATATTTTAGATATTTTTACGCATATATCTTTGTTAAAATTAAAATGATATGAAAAATTCATCATGCGTTTATGTTTGTATATACACCATCTATATTAATCTAACGCCATGTACCCCCTGTGATAAACTCCATCAACATGTCCATGTAATATTCCATCATCTTCTCGGTCTCTCCTCGATAGATGGTAAGGATTTGTTAACAAAGGATTGAAAAATGAGGAGGTAGTTGACATTTAATATGCATACGTATAAAAGATGTACATATAAATATAAATCTAAGATGAATTTTTATGAGATTTTATTTTTAGTAAAAATATATATGCAAAAAAAACTCTCACATTCATCTACTTCCTTTTCGAGCACTGCATGTGGGCACTGTATGTTTGTTTACCACAATTCACCCTCCAAAAATTTCTTCTCCTTGAGAAAGAAGGCTTATTTATGGATACTAAAACAAGCATCAAATTTAATATAAACACAAAAATGTTGCATTTGATATTTAGATGTCTAATTCAATTACAATGCTAGGAATGTATATTATTTTGAACTTTATATCAATTTGAGTATCTGCAAACGATATTCTATAATCATTTTTCTTCAAGAAATAGCACATTTCCCCTTAAAAATTATTCTTTTTCATTTAGTTTCCAAATGAGCATAATCTGGTTTTGGGCAGTGTCGAGGCATTTTTACGTGTAGAAGACTAACTGATACGAACTTAATCCCCGACCTCATCCTAATTAAAAGTTTTTTTTTAAAAAAATGAGTTGAATCTATCTAAGAAGAATTTTATGATACCATACTTCTTGCCATCTCATTTATTATCTTCATTTTAAACGCTTGATCTTAGAATGGCATTGTCCAAGTGAGATCGATCCCTACCTTAGATTCTGTATTCTCAAGTTCAAGAACATGGAACTTAAAATTGACTTTATCTTATCATATTTTCAAATAAAGGGGTAATAAAATGACTATAGAAAACGGGGTGGGATAAGTGTAGCAACATAGAATTACCCCTGTATATAATATCAAACAATGAGCGCAAATATTCTTGAGAAAGGATTCCTTACACTTTTTTTAGAATTCTTGGAGCCTGATAGATGTACAAATAGGTCAGGATCCAAAAGGAAAAGGGGATGGAATTCCCGCAGGGACCGCACACAAGTTCCTCATGAGCATGGTTTGAAGCGTGCCACTGAGTTGAGACTGTTGAAAAACATATGCATGGGTAGAGATATTTTATTAAATTTAAGCATCGAAATCAAAGATAATCAATCGATTAAGAAATATAAACTCAGGTCGAAACGTCACTTTCTTTAGAATTGTTTCACCCATATTCCAATGTAAATAGATTTCACGATGGATCTTCCCTCAAGATACGATGACCCATACTGATGGCGACGGGAAGGTTCACTCTAACTCATGTTGTCGGGGGAGAACATCACTGCAACTGTACGCTCTTGCAAGAAAAAAAAAGATTGAGAGAGAGGAGCACAAGAGAGATAGCCGTCGAGTGAGGGAAAACCCTAAAGCTATAACTCTCACACAAAATCAACTCTCCTCAAATAACTTATAGGGACCTCTGATCGAGTCAGACCCATCAGTTCAAAGAGAAGAATCCGAGGAGACACAAGATAATACGCGCGTGTGTAAAATAGAGGATAAGACTCAAAGAGCCCACAAGCTCAAATAGCCCAACTTCCATAGTCTTTTGAAAGTAGTACATAGGTAAAGTCAAAAGTCACAAGTAAAAGTACATGAATTTTTTTTATCTTCCAATGTGGGATAAAGCAACACAAGGATTCAAACTTTAAAAATTCAAAGCATAAATTCTAAGGAGGGTAATGTCTGCCAACCCATTAAGGCATGCCTGGGTGGCCCACCATGCAACTCTAGTCCTCTGGGCTCACGCCCAGTGCTTCGGCGCAGCACGCATCCTGCCTTGGCACAAACCCAGGCTCAGTCGCCCTACTAGCGTGTGCCTCCCCCGCTAGCAGCCACGACGCACGTCTACAGTATGTAGCGCATTAATGGCAAAAGGAACACCAATCTGGTGAAGGGAAAAGGGAGGATGCCGCCTTGCCCCCCCTAACAGGTTAGCCCCACACCTCCGGTGAGTCCTACCTCATTAATGGCGGAGCTGCCCCCTCCGATAGAGGAACGGCGAGCTAGCGTCGCTGCCTCTTTGCCTCGTCAGGCATGTAGGCAGAGCAACTCACGTCTCCTCTGGCCATGGTAACCTAATAAAAGTAATGGTCAACCCCATAGCGTCAATATAAATGGAACACTAGCCTGATGGGCAAGGAAGTATGCGACCTAACCCCCTGAAGCTCTCACTCCCCCGCTCTGATCTCTCTGTCTCTCTTCTCAAGTGCTCACCTTTGTCCCGCCAGTTGCCTAACTAGATCGTCGGAAGGTTGTCCCATGGGTAACTCCCAGGGCACCTTCTAACCATTTACTTGTGGTTGCAAGTCCCTTTCTAGTGAGCGTTCCTTTCATCCCCCATCAAACAAATCTTTGGAGGTGTGATTCGGGCATTGGGTAACCAATCTCGATAGTTACAAATTCTAGCAGAGGTAACCTGGTTCGTGGTATGGTATAGCCATGTCAGTTCAAGTCAGGGAATCGGCCTTCCTTCTTTTTTTTTACCGATAGAGGGTGGAAGCCGAGTACGTGGATAGAGGTGTGGTCACCTCTTTCCAAGACAAGCTCGGTGCCGAAGAGGAGGGAGTGCAGCCCCACTCCAGTTCTTCCCCCTATCCTCACAGGTGGAGGTGGAGCTCGAGTTGCTACCGCCTCCCACGCCTCCACCTACCCACTCCCTCATCATCACAACATCCCCCTCCCCCTCTGCCCTCTCCTCTGGCGTCATCCTCTTCTGCGGACGTCCTCTCTCTCCACCATAGCATCCCCCTCCTCCCTACCTCTCCTCCGCCATCTCCATTGCAACCTCCCTTCTTCTTCTGTCGCCTCTATAGTGACATCCCCCATCCTCCCTCCTTCCTCCTTCCTCCGTTGCCTTCGTCGCAGCTTTCCCCCTTCCCTACCACGGCCTCCCCAATCCTCTCTGCTTACCTCTACCACCTCTGTCATGCCCCCCCTCCTCTCTCCACTGTGACGAACCCTTGTCGACAACTAACCAACTTGGCATTATCTAGATACGATATAACACAGCCAACTCACACCGGTATAATAAGAATTGATCAGTGGACCATTCTCCTGAGCACCTTTCCCTAAATCAAATCTATCTAGATGGTCCTCTATTCATGTACTTAGTTTACCCAAAAGAGTACAATGCCTTCAAGACGTTGATAATGATTCTCAAATGCCCACTTCTGGTTACTGTTGTACAAGATTAATATTCTTTCAAAAGCCTCTATTGTCATCTATCAATGCGGCATAAACTTCTTCCCACTAACTATATACGTCCACTAGCAGCAGTAGCACCCAAGGTGCCGAATTGGGGGATGGCGTAGTGGGCAAAGTCTATTCATGAAATGGGAGCAGGAGTTCACCCCCTTCTCGTACTGATGTCATGGCTCTCGGTGTTTGCTTACTAGCTGGTCGCCAAGGAAAAAAAAGGGGATGGAAACCGGACCTTTTGAATTGAATAATATATGTTGCCATGGTCCAAGCTCTAAAAGCAACGTACAAAGGTGTACCATGATATTGACAGGGTAGATGTGTCCTACTGCCTCTAAACTTGTGTATATTCCGGTGGGCTAATCATGGCTTGTCATGATCGACGGTTATCAGCTTGCAACAGTGACTTACTTTTGGAATTACGAGTTTTTCTAGATGTGGGTTAGTTCTAGGATTTATCATCTGAGTGCAACTCGGATGGCATCTCTAAAATGAGGAGGACGACGTAATTAAGTATAGAGAATAATTGAGTACATAGTATGACAAGAATATTGTTCTGTTTTCTAGGTTTTATGACTTATGGTATGAAATTATCTTTTAACGATAAGATACATCAAGAATATTTGTATTTGAAATTCTTCTCAGTATAGAGGACATACCGAGTGACAAAAAGAATTGAGTTGCCAACGTTGGGTATTGCAATTGAAGGACCACGACATGTTCCACTAATCATTGGGATTCCGTTGGAGATTACAGTACTTAATGACATTGTATTAATGTGATCCCCACGAGGCAGGGCCACCGTACTGCTTTCTTGGGGGTAATCATTGTTTGGTGATTTAAATGTCGAGGTTAAGTAGTAATCGTCGATGTGAAGGTCGACATTATGATGACTAATAGTACGTGACTAACTTAATAAGAACTTAATCCCCAGACTCACTCAGGATAAAAAGTTTTTTTTTAAAAAAAGGAATCTATGAAAAGAACACTTATGGTCAAGATTTGCCGACCCGGTGCGGGTCGTCACGACCCTACCCGACTCAGGCTGTGGGCGGCGCCCGAGTCGTGGGTCGTCACCGAGTCGCACTATTATTTTAATATTATATTATATTATAGTTTATATATAATGTATCTTTTTCTAATTTATTATATTATTTTATATGTATTATATATATATATATATATATAATCTTTTTTTAGAGCGAGACGGACCGAGACAGGATCGACCCGACCCGACCCGACCCATACCGTTACCGGGACGGACGGATCAGTCGAGACGACAAACTCTGCTTATGGTACTATACTTTTTGCCATCACGATTTTGCACTCTCAAGTTTTAGATCATAAAACTTAAATTTAACTTTTTTATCATATTTTCAAATATAAAGATGAAAAAAATAGTATGATAAATGGGATGAGATAGTAGAGTACCATAGCATTCCTCCTGTGTACAATATCAAACAATGAACCGCACATATTCTTGGTGGGGTTAGTGAGATACATGTAATTTAATTCCTAAGATAAGATGATTGAAATTCCTTGTCAGTAAACCGTAAATGTTTAATTGAGAATTCTTATTTCATGGGATATTAGAATTCGTAGTAAAAGTTAGATTAAGAAGAGTTTTGAGATTTAAAGTCACACGTTAGAGAGATAAGAATTCAATTCTATCCTCATTTAGACATATTTCTTAAAACTAACTTATAACAGTCAAAACTCGTAACTTCTCCGGACCAGCAAATGACCTGGAGATTTGTCAGGAATAACGGATCATGTCTTAACCGATGAGCCACCCATCGGAGGGAGTGGAAGATTGCCAATGCAAGAACTCCTTGTGACGATGATTTTGTATTACATGAGATGGAGTCTTACAAGACCCAGGTGGACTAGCGTTACAGAGTCTGAGAAAGGGAGAAGGAGGCTCGTGTACAGAGCCTGAGAAAGGGAAGGAGGAAGGCTGCAAGAAGTCACAGGGGGAGCGTCAGATCCGCTGCTAGCTACAAGCGAACTGGCGTCAGAGGCGGGCTGGAGGCGCGATCGTCGTAAACCAGGGTTGCTAGGCAACGGAGTCCGAGCTCTAGATGGCCCCGGCTAATGGGCGACGAAGGCGAGCAGGTGCGAAGAGCCAATGGCACGCCGATGACATCTGTACTGGAGTTGGGAACTGAGGAAGGATGTTCCCGAGGGTAGTGCCCCATGTCCTGAGCCCTCCACCAAGACTTTGAGGAGTGTGGGCGATAGGATCTATGTCTTTGACGGTGGCGGCATAGAAGTGGCGACTGGAATTGGGTAGCGGGGAAGCTTGAGGTGCCACTACATAGACCTTCTTGTGGGAGGGGAGGTGGAGATGAAGGTGCCACGTAGCAAAGATGGACACTGGATGACGGCTCTACAGTTGACGCTCCCAACCTCATCTCCAAGTTCCCCCAGTGGGCGGTGGTGCGATGCGGTTGGTGGTCGGCGATGGTGGTGGGGGCGGACGTAAGTCGAGAACCTATCCTAGAGGTTCACTTGGGACCATGGGGGTTCCTGACACTTGGTGTTGGTGGCGCTTCACTGGAGGAGGTGCTAGGACTTGGCTGCACTGGGGCTGCTGACCGAGGTTCTAAGGGAACCTTGTCAGGCTCCTAAATTGGGCAATCCAAGGTGACCATCTCCTTAAGGAAATCTTGTTGAGCTCCTTCCTGCAAGAGAATTTCTCACCGGAGTGGGTGTTCCCTGAGTATATACTTTAGTAGGAGTAATAAAGAGGGTTCTCTCTAGTGGGAGATGCTTCGGGTTTGTCGGAACTGCCTGACGGTGGTGAAGGAGAGGGAGGAGAGCCTTTGCCAAGGTGGCAGTGCTCTGAAGTTGACTCGTGGGGGCATGCTCTCTAGCATGCAGACCCTTAGGGTCTTCGATTCCTCTCTAGATGGATGGGATTGCCCTCATAGTACATGAATTTTTCTTCTCACTAAGGCGTGCCTACTTGGAGAAGGCCAGTAAGACCTCCTTATGTAGAGGCATTGGAGTGCTTTGGAGGTGATGAAGCTTCCCATTGTCAAGGTCAAAAAGATGTTTCAGGATAGCTTGCTTGCCAGGGCGGTGCAATTTGCGGGATACGCAATGTATCGCAAACCTCGGAAGATATGTTGACCCATTGATGGTTTAATGATGCTTGGGCTCCTTGAAACCATGCACTTATCACAGATTTAACGGAACCAGCAACGTGGCAGGGTTTTGGCGCATCATCTGCTTTCCTAGGCCCCTAGGGACAGTACGTCTGACCAGATTCCTATTTTTGAGGGGGCACCCTGTGGTTTCCTAGGGGAGGTTGGACCATATCTATTAGCTTGCTTCAGTTGCTTTGCTCTGGGGTTTGTGTGGCCATGGGCAATGCTTGAGTCTTCAACAGAGATGGTTGCGGTGGAGGTCCTACCTAGTGCTCCTCGCTCATGTCACGTAGGTGGAGCTAGCACTCCCTTTTATTTGATCTAGAGGCTTCTTGGTGTCTCGAGACTAAGCTAAAACTCTAGGCCTCTAAAGAGTTAGGGACGAGTTATCTTTAGAGATCTCCTGATGTCTCGTGACCGAGCTAAAACTCTAGGCCTCTAGAGGATTGAGATTGAGTTTTCTCTCAAGGCCTCCTGAAGTCTCGGGGCCGAGTTAAAGCTCTAGGCCTCCAAAAAGTTGGGGCTACCTGAAATTTTAGGTCTCCGGAGGGCTGGGGCCGAGTTATCTCTCGGGAGCTCCTGATATCTCGAGGCTGAGCTATAGCTCTAGGCCTCCGAAGGGTAAGGGTCGAGTTATCTTTCGAGACCTCCCAGTGCCTCAGGGGCCGAGCTAAAGTTCTAGATCTTCGGAGGGCCGAGGTAAAGCTCGATCTAGGTCTCCCCGGGCTAATGTTTGGGTGCTTTTTCTTCCAGCCTCATACCTAGTGAAGGGGCACGTGGACTTTCCTCCCGACACTAGGCCCGACGAAGGAGCACCTGGGCTTCTGTGTCGCTCTGGAAAAAAGTGGGCTAGCGGTAGTGGGCCGTGTTATTAATGGGCCATGTGGTGTTGATGGGCCATCAAGACGGTAGGAGAAATCCCCTCTACAAAACTCATGTTCATTAACCCATGCATTGATTTCATAGGCATAACTCTCACTTAACTCACTAACTCGAAATTTAATTCTCCAACCAAACCGTAATGAAATACATTCACAATTTGGAATACTATTTATAAACTAAATTCAATTACACGTCTCACTAATCTTGCCCAAGTCTGGTGAGAGGGTATATACTTGCTAAGTGTAGGTGAGAGCATCCTCACCCCTACGAATGAATCACTATGATCGTGATAGAAGCTTTGTCGGATCCTAGCGATTAGTGATGCTAGCACCTACACTTGCACTTGTGGTCTCTTGTGTGTGACAGGGGGGGGGGGGTCCTAGACTTCTCCCTCATTTGTTTTCCCTCTATGTTTCATTTTACTTCTCCCTCCTATTGCCCCCTTCATAGCTATGACTGCCACCTTCTTCTCCCCTCGCTCTCTCCCATTGTTGTTGAATCCCCCCTCCTCCACCCTTTCGTCCGCACTACCATCTCCTTCCCCTCGCCCTCCCCCCCCCACCCCCACCTCCCATTCCCCATCGACTCTATCCCCTCCTTCATGAACCCGCCCTTTCCTCCTAGCTTTCCTTCCTGTTGGCCCAGAGAGATGGCGGACAAGAAGGGGGGTTGAATTGTCCCCTTGCCGAGATGGCGGATTTTAAAAATAACTTCAACTAATTACAACGGATATAAAATTAACTACGTTAATTAACTAAAACTCAAGTGAGATTAAAGATATTCTCTCAAGCTTTTCGATCTCACTTGAATAGTTAATGCAACTAAACAAAGAAATTATGCTCACCACAGATTACGGATGTAGCAGTGTGTGACAGTGCAGTGAATTAAAAACCTGTATAATGAACCTGTGAGGAGAGATAGAAGAAATGGCCAAACACACAGGCAATCACACGAGACACAAAGGTTTTTAGGTGGTTCGGGATCACGACGGGCTCCCTACGTCCACCCCTCACCCAACCGGGTGAGGCTTCACTCCACGCTACGAAACGTAGCAACACGGGGATGAACCCCAACCACACACGCTGCTTCCGCAGCAATACACACACGGGGACAAGCCCCAACACACTGCCACCGCAGCACACACACACACGACGTCGGGGAACACGCCCCAGACTCTAAAACCACACGGAGATGTAGCTCCGTACACACACAAGGATATATCGAGTTTAAAACAACAAGAAGATGTACAATAACGCCCACAACAGTGTGTAAATGAAGATAAGCTATGAAGCACTCATGGAAATAAACATCATGAGGATGTAGAAATATCTCCTTGGTTCTCCAATAGAAATAAGCAGATCTTTCTTGAAGCTTAGGTTGGAGAAAGCCGAATCTGGAGGTAGTCTGAGCAGACAATCTTCCTTCTTGAAGACTAAATGTGATGCGGGACGGACCACAGACTCGACTCCAATTGAAATGTGATCCTTGGACTCTATGCAAACTCGCGATCCTCCCTTAGCGAGGGAAGCGTCGGACGTGCACGGTTGAAAAACTGGCAGTGAGCTAGGGTGGTCGGCTCTCTTTTCGTGCCCGGATCGGGTCACGGACGATATCTCTCTCTCGCTCACAGCAGTGAATAACAATAAATAGCGAGCTAAGTTACCATATTATGCTCTCTAGTAGCGGCATATAAAGCATATACGAACTAAGTAAAGTGCCGAGTAAGGAGCGAACACGATACCTCCACGCTCTCAGCGTGGGGAAGACGACTCCGGCCGAACTGATACTCCGGAATAATTATTACACAAATATTAAAGCAATGAATATGAGTGCCCACTCCACACAGGGAGGTAAAGGGTGACACAATGGGACTCGGGAGTAGCGGGTTCGGGTTGACGGGCAGCTTCTTGTGAGCTTCGGCGGCACGCGTACTCACGACCGTGGGACCCACGTGCTGGTCAGTGGGGCCGCGTGGGACCGGGGTGGCACCACTGTGGTGGGGATACCCGGAGGGGCGCTCCCTGGGAAGGCGGTGCACTGATTCACCGGCCGGAGGCCGTGCGGCTCCGTTCTTCACTCGTCGGAGTGGCTGCCCACGGATCTGAACTGCTGTTTCAGACCCGCGCGTCCCGACGAAATCCGCTGCTGTGGTCACTCCCGACGTCAGATCGACGCACAAGAGGTACCGATGGAAAGCTGACTTGAAATACTTAGATCTATGGCTGGAGAAAGACATTGGAGTTTCCAGTTGATGGCCTTTGTCGAATTTTCAAGCTGCTGACTCACAGGATCTGAAAACTCAAGGCAGATTTGAGTTTTCCTGAGAGTTGGCGTTGACCGTGATGTAGACCTTAGATTCAGCTTTTGAGCCCTTCATAAAGTTGTAGAGGCCAAAGAGAGAAAACGGGAATATATCTTATGAAAGGTTGGGTGAAAGTTTCGATTTGTTGGGGATTTTATGCTGACTCGGGGTCGGATCAGGGCAGCAGAAATAGAACTAAAGTTAGGAAAAGAAACAATTTCTAAAAATAGGTAGAGGACTTTGAAATTCTACGAATTTTTTTGGAGGATGGGGATGGTGAAAATATCCTCCAATAAATTTGGGGATTCAAACAAAAATCAAGAAGGTGGTTGAAAGGGAAAAGAACTAAGCTTCTGCTACACAGATCTGAAAAGGGACAGATCAGGAAGATAGAAAGACACAAAAATAGAAAAATATAAAAAGAAGGTGAAATGATGGGATAATTTTACTGGAGGTTGAGGATCAAGTGGGTAACTAACCTTGAAAATATCAACGCCAGTAGATATCGGAGTTGAGAGTTAAAAATCCCGGAGTGAACCTCTGTCCAGCGGAACAGAACTTGGACAGCACTTCGGAAGCGACTTCGCGGCGGCTCGATGGCGGTACGAATGGCGGCGGCGGCACCAGAGATGAATCTAGAGATAGAGGGGCTGAGATAGAAGGGGTTTCCACCCTGAAATCTTGAAGGGGGAGGGAGGAACCAGAGGGAGAGAGGAGGGGGCGCACCAAGCTCCAAGGTAATTCATAATATTTTCTTCTTCATTAATTCATTCAAATGGAAAATACATGCTTTATATAATAAATGAAAAATGACTCAAAATACCCTCAGATCTAGAATTGGGAGGGGTATATAAGGTATAGAACTAATTAGTTCTAATGACCTTTTTACAAAAATTAAAATGGAACAAAATAGGGGGGGCGCCCCCTTGACTAGGTGGGTGTGGTAGGTGGCCTACCCTTGACATTTTAAATAACTTGTCTCCCCCATGTGTCAATTGACTTGTCAAACCTTCTAGATGCCACCTTGGCCTTTGACCAGCCCCACATGGATGAGGTGGACCAATGGGATAGGAGTGGGGGCCCCTTGCAGGTCCTACTGACATTTTGCACATAAACCACATAATCCTAAGGAAGAACAAATAGGCTCATAAAGCCTTACAATTGTGAATCTACTTCCCCCAGGATATATAAATAAATAAAAGGACACAAATACAAAAATAAAATGTACATGCTCGGAGTTGATTCCCATCAAAATGTGTGTTCCTTCAAATCCAAGCTCCGATCATACCTGCAAACATAAAGAATAGATTAATCAATATGCACCCAAACAACTATCTATTCTAAAATAGACAAATAGAGATGAGAGAAGAAAGATCCCCCTCAAATCTGCAGTGTAACCGTCCAAAGGAGTGATGCGATGCACCAAACGATCTATCTGCGGAGTGGAAGCTGCTCAATGCTCGTAGAAGGCGCCCTAGGGAGAATGGTTAGATGACCTCGCTCCCAGCTGTTTCAGATCGGCAGTGAATGGCTCGTTCTTGGCGTCCTCCTCTTCTTCCTCTTCCTTCTCCAGGTGGGGCGGCGCTCTCAGCTCCTATTCCTCCCAAAGGATGGAAAACATTAGCTCGCAAGACCTGTCTTCCGATGGAGATCGTGACCTACTTATACAAGAGGAGCTAGCAGCCACAAAAGACATAATAACCCATGTAAAAACCCTTCAAACCAACACCCAATAGATAAGAGAAGCCCTAAGGCTATTGGGGTAAAAAGCCAAGGCCATCGGATCATTTTAATGGGCATTTCCAAAATAATCCAGAAATCACGATCCGGACGAACCAGAGAAAGTGTCGACTCATGGAGTCGACACTTTTCTCACCACGTTCTATCCTGTTAAATAAAAACAGGACCACGGTGAAAGTGTCGACTCATAGGGTCGACACGTTTCACCAGAGGTTCTGTTTTCTTTGAAAACAGACCTCTGGCTTGTAAGTGTCGACTCTAGGAGTCGACACTTGCAGCCAGCAAAAGTCCAGCCAACAAACTGGCTGGAAAGTGTCGACTCCTTCAGTCGACACTTTCCCTGACAGCAGAGAAAACTACATTAAATCACAATGAAAGGCCTAAAGCCTTCAACCAAGATCAAACCCCTATAAAACAACATGATATGCCAATGAAATGGCATGCAATGAGGAACATGAATCAGCATTCAAACATGTTAAACCAAGAAAGATATGCATGAAGGCACATGTGAACCCAATTGATGAAAAATACTTCAAACCCATTCATGGCAACCAGAAGTCAAATTCAAAAGTAAAGTCTTACCATGGATCCATCACTTTGAGGATAATATGAACCTACACTTCATGTGAACAAATCACTTGAGTCAATCTTCAAGTAATGCATATAAATGCACAAGTCTAAGCACATTAAGGCTAGGTCTGTGCAAGTGTGTCCAAGTCTATGCATATGAATTGGGATGTAAAGGAAAAGTCAATGCACATTTGAAAACCACGTCGGTGCATGTTTTGTGAATCAACATAGAGCAGGTCTGAGCATATTGTTGAACTTGCAAAGAATATGTCGGTGCACATTTTAATAGAGTCGGTGCACAATGAATTGAACTCGGTGCAAGTATGAAGAATGCCAAAGCAGGTCGGTGCAAGTTAAAATTCAGGTCAGTGCACATCATGAGACAGTGCATATATATGACAATCAGGGTCGGTGCATATTGTGAAATGCATAGACATAGTCGATGCACAATTGAAAAGTAGGTCGGTGCAAGCACCAAAGCAAGTCGGTGCAATGTATGTGAAACCCATTGATTGGGTCGATGCAAAGGTGAACAAAAGTCTGTGCAATGCAGACCAAGGTCGGTGCTGTAATGCCCCAGATTTTTCAGATCCTTGTTCGTGAGTCCTGGATCTGATTTCTTTGAGTGTCCTACTCTGTTATGTCTGAAATTTTATTTCGGACATCTTTCGTGTTCGGATCGGCGCGATCCGGAGTTGTTTCGGAGGCCCGGAAGTGTTCTGCGGCTTTTCCGCGTGTGTTTTCCGATTCCCGGTGTGTGTTTCGGTAATTCCTTTGGAACCACGTTGCAGGTGAACCGGGCCGTTTACCTGGGCGCGAGTGGTACTATTGCGATCAGTGCGTTCTGAGGATCACGGAAACGTGATTTTCTATTTTTTGGTATTTTATGGAATTTCTGGATTTTTCTATATAAACCCCCTTTCTCTCTCTTCCCTCTCATTTCTCACTCACTCCCCTCTCTCTTCTCTCACGCTCTCTTTCTCCCCTCTCTTCTCCAGCGGCCGACAGAGCGAGGCGGGGGCGAGGTGGAGGCGGCGCGGGCGAGGACGCGAGCGAGAATGGGCGAGGATCGAGGTGGTTGCGGGCGCGATCCCTCGGTGGATTCTGAGATGGCATCGTTAGCATTTTCGGGTGGTTTTCGGCATGGATTAGTCGCTTCAGCGCGCGGTTTCTTCGGTGGAGGTAGGGTGACGGAACACTGCTGCGTTCTGCTCATTTTCCCTGCCATTGCACGTCGTTCGGCGTGGAAACGGCTGTGTTTGGGTCCGTTCTAGTGAAACCGTGATTTTGTAGGTTTCGTAGGGTCGGTCGGGAAACGACGACGGTTTCCAGATCGGTTACTGTCAACTGATTCCTTGGGGAGAGAGCATTCTTTTCCCCATAATTTCGTCTCGATTGGTGGTCCCGTTGGACCGGTAGAGCTCCGGGAAGCTCGGAAACCCTTTTTGGGTAACTTCAGTAGAATCGTGAGTTTCTCGCGATTCGTGCGTCGTTTTGACTCCGGTCGGAGTCCATGTGATTGCCAGGGTGGTTGTGGCTGTATCCCCTTCGTTTCGGCACGAACGGAGCGTGGAAAGGCCGCGATCGGGTGACCCCCTGGGTTCACCCGCCGTGGCGGTTGGGCGGTCGAACCAGGGCCCGTCCATCCTATGGGCGGCTACCTTTGGTCCGTTCATCTTCTCTTGGTTTTGGGGTTGTGTGGTCGGACGATAGACCATACATGTGATGTGCGGCCAGGTGAAAACCGCATGTCTCCCCCATGGGCGGCCGGTCCCCAGCCGTCTGTCCTTCCGTGGGCTTGTGCGGCCAGGCGTTGGCCGTATATCCCGGTTGACCCTTGGTCAACAGTTTAGTGTCGGTTGGGTTGGGCGGTTTGGTCAAAACCATTTTGACCGGCACTGGAGTAGGTCGGTTGGGTTGTGCGGATGATCCTTGGCTGCACATCCCCTTGGGCGGTCCAGCCCTAACCGTCCATTCTCCATTTGGGGTTAGTCCGATTAGGGCCTTGTGCAGCTCCTGCCTGACCGCATGTCTCTTGAGCGGCTGTGCCCCAGCCGCATGTCCCTTGAGCGGCCCAAGGTGAACCGCACATGTGCCAGTCTAACCCGGTGTTTCCGTTTTGACCAATTCGAGTCTCGGGGGTGTGTGGTTCTCGAACCACGTACCGACCCATGGCCTGACGGATGCTGTGCACGTCGTCGGGGCCAGGTGTCGTGGTACGTTGTAGTCCCGGGTGTAGCATTCTCAACTCGTGTCACCGTGTGTTGGCGTGCGTCGTCGGTTTCTCTGGAAAATGATTCCCGAGTGGGTCCTGTGTGAGGCCTTGGGCTGCGAGCCCAGTTGTCCAGTCTGGGGCTGGAGGCTTCCCTATTCTCCTTGAGATGGGATGCAGCTTGGCGGTGTGCGAGTTGCCTTGGGAATCATGCTTCTGTGCTTTCTGCGTGGGCTGTGTGTGTGGCCTTAGTCCCGTGAGTTCCCTTCCCGAGGGAATGGTCTCGGCGACTCGTGAACTACCTCGGTACGCGTGCTACCGTGGTTTTAGACCTAGAGATTGGACTAGATTGACGGCCTTGTGCTGTTGCGTGCGATGGTCTTGACCCCGAGTCTTCTGACTCAAGGACCGTTGGCTGTAGTGCGTCTAGAGGACTGCCCAGAGTCTAGTGGCTTAGCGTCACTTGGGTTTTCTCGACTCTCGCGCAGGGTGCGTGCGTAGCCGTGGGCTGCGAGTCCCGTTCCTTCTCCGACTGTGGTCGCCGTGCGACGGTGCCGGTACGTGGGATGGTCCCCGTACGTCGTCAGATTCGGACGTTGTTTTCCGTTGACTCGAGAGTCTACTCCTTCAGTGACCCTCCACTAGTCGTAGCCTGCTTACACGCGTGTGGTCCCACCAGGGAGTGGTGGAGAGGCTACCCTTAGAGACGGTTTATGGACCGGTTTACGTCGGGCCCCACGTCTTGCAGCCAGAGTCCGGCTGAGGGGAAAATCGATCAGAGGGCCAGACCAGGGACGCGCGGTCTGTGTGTGCACACGTGGTTGGGGGCGGTTGGACCCACGTCGACGGGCGTGACCCCAGCTAGTCACTCGTTTGTGGTTACTTGTGCGGTGTTCGTGCCTTTGGTAGGAGTTACCACGTCAGGCAGTTCACCTGCGGTGCAGTGTAAGACGTCAGGGGACGCTATCGGCTGTGCTTCTGGTGGGAGGTACTCCTGTCGAGTCGGGAGTGACAGACTGTCAGTCTCTATGACTTTGACCTTCAGGTTTAGTCGTGTTGACCGTTGAGTTTCGGTGGTCTCGCGGTGGCGCGTGTGTTGGTTCTCGTGCCGTGAGACTAGTGCTAGTAGCTTTACCGAGGTTGCGTCTTGCTGTGCGGTATCCATGACCAGGTGGTCGGGGTTGCACCTTGGACAGCGTGTCCAGGTTGGCCGTGTCCTGGGAGACAGGCCTCTGTGGTGCGATTACCGTGGGCTTTTGCTTCGGTAGATGGTACTATTGTGGTTCGGTAACCTCGACTGTGAGCCCGAGGTGTGCTTTCTGGTACAGTAGGAGTTTGTAGTGCCGTATTTCGACCGGCCACCGGGTTTACTATTCCTGCTGTTACTGTTGCTCTCGTTGTTACAGCTTTCTGTACTGCCGATGGTTCTTTGTGGGGTTCCGCGGGATCCCTGCTGAGTCTCTATTTTGGAGACTCACTCCCTGCCTTTCAGATGTGGCGGTTCTTCCTCGAGGATCGAGGGTGCTGTTCGGAGGTTCTCAGTTGTCAGCTCGCCGGAACGGGTGTTCACTCGGCATGTGGTACATTTTTACTGCTTTAGATTGTACTTTTTGTTGGACTGGACTCTACTGTAGCTGTAGTTGTTCTTTTACTTCTACTTGTTGTTGGTTGTCCTGCTTTATTTCCTATTTCTCTGTGCCTCCACACTCCTTTTAGCCCTTCCGAGCCCTCCCGGCTCGTGGGCGGCGGTTCGAGTCTCAGGTTATCGGGTCTCTCCCGGTAATCGGATTCTCGGGTCGTTACAGCTGGTATTAGAGTAGAGGTTGTGGACGTACATAGGAATTCAAAATGTTGCAGTGATCAGAGTCCATAAGGTCCAGTACAGTCGGCCGCTAGCTTAGGGTTTTGTGCTTGTTTTTCCGCTCTGCTTCTCGCTCGAGAGCTTGAGTGCGCTGCGTGGCGCTGTGAGGGTGGTGGTTGTCCGCGGCTTTCGAGCCAACATGGGGTCTAAGGATCGAGGCCGAGAGCCTTCTCCCTCATCAATGGTGGCCCTGGTTGTGCTGCGTTGGGCAGAGGTTGCTGGCAAGCGCGAGCTCGCGGTGCTGCGTTTGGGGAACCTGCAGTGTGGTCAGGTGGCTGAAGAGGATTGTTCGTGGTTAAGTGGCCGTGAGCGTGCTTCGAGGGAGCTACTGTCGGTTTTTGGCCACTCCAGCTTGAGGTTTGTCCAGTTCCTGAGGTGTTCTGGTCGAGAAGTGTGCTCGGGTGAGCGGGGGATCTTCTCGGTGAGCTGCTGTTGCGTCGAGCCTGATGCTCTTGTCGTGCTCTGTGGTGTCAGAAATGACGTGTCGGTCCCAATTGTTCTGCGGATTTTGAGGTAGAATTTGGCAGAGATGTCCCGGTAAGTCTTTGCTTCTGCGTTTCTGTCAGTGGATGGGTTGTGTTCGCCCTGGAGTTGGCTTGAGATGTGAAGGCTCCACGGTGAGTTCAGGACTCGAGGATGAGCGTCGGCGGTTATCGTTATGGCTCGTGTAGCGGCTCTGGGCACGGTGCGCTGTAGTTTGAGGAATTGTAGCGGTGGTGCATCGAGAGATGCTGTGTTCGTGGTCTGACGTGACACTCGCTGAGTGTGTCGGAGGTGCTGACCTGACGGGAGCGATGGTTTTCCTTGGTGCTGGATGGTGCTGTTTCCAGCGTGCGCGAGGTTCGAGGTCAGGTCAAGCGTGGAGTTCTTCCGTTGGTTGGAAGTGCGTTGGTCTTCTCTTTGGTGGAGAGATTGTGTTTGGCTAGGCTCGTCGTCTTGCTTTGTGTGCCCGGATTGGTTGGCCTTGTGTGTGCCATGAAGTCTGTGCGAGACATGCTCCTTGTCTTGGCAAGGTGGTTGCTTGTGAGAAGCTGTGCCCATTGCCTTGTCGTGTGAGGGTGTGCTGGCGCTGTTCCGGAAGGACGAGTGCCGGTTGAGTGGTGTTTGCTTTCTCGGCTGTGCGCATGTGGATCAGAGTGCGCAATGGAAGTGTGGTGGGCTTGTGACCCACTGGTTCAAGATCGTAGCGTTAGTTGCTACGGGCAGATTCCTGAGTTTGCGTTGAGCATTGGAGGATTGGTTCCTCTGTGTGAAACGTGTTGTTGCCGTGCCGTTGCCTGAGGTATTGTGGTTCTTGGCACTGGCAGGATGGAGTGTTGGGGAATGTGCTGGCTAGTGCGCCGCATGAGTACCCTGTTCTTGTGGTGGAAGCCGTGTCAGGTGTCGGTGTTGGGCCCGGATAGGGTTGTTGAGGATGTCGCCTGACGGAAGTTGAGTAATTTGATGAGACCAGACGGAAGAGTGACACCTGTGGGCGGAAACCTTTTCGTGAAGTTGGCGTCGGATTGGTGGTCCTTGACGGGACGTTGGTGTCGCAATGGTTATCCCTGGTTTGGTGACCAGCATGGGATGGTTCCCCTGTAAGTCTAAGTCGAGTGAGGTGATGACTGAAGACGCCATGATCTGTCATTCGGTTTCATCGTGCTCCCCTGAGAAGGTTGAGTTGGTGCGATGATCGAGTTCGGAGGTGGTGTCCGAGGGGAGTGTGGCTCGAGATGTGGCATCGGTCTGTGTGGGAGTCGACGGATGGCTTACCGAGGTTTGGAATGTTTCCTTCGGTTCCGGTGGAGGACCAGGAAAGAAGGAAGAACCTGAGCGAGCGGTTGGTGATTGTCGATGCGTGGTTTTCCACAGACAGAGGATGCTGGTTGTTGGGGCTCAAGCGTGGCGAGAGCCGTGTGCCAGCGAGACCTTTGGTGGTCATTTTTGAGATGTGCCTTTCCGGACGGGATCTGGGCTTTGTCGAAGTTTGTCCTCTGACAGAGTTGGCACAGTGTTATGTCTGGCTTTCAGCTTGCCATGTGTGGGGTGTTTCTTGGCGCTGAGCCGTTGTTCTGGTTGCGGTCTGTTGAGATGGCTGCGTGAGCTGGTGGGAGCTCGGTTTTGGCTGTTCCTTTGTGTCGGGCGTGAGACCAGTCGGCGGGTTTGCGAAACTGGCGTCTGGGTCGTCTGCCGACCATGGGTTGCATCGGTGGCTATCTCTCGCGCGAGGGTTGTGTCTCCTCGGTGAGCGAGATGGTAGCAGCGGTGCCGTGATTGGTTTTTCGTGGTGTCTGAGGTGACGCTGGATGGTGTTGTTTATGTTTAAGTCTGGCTGTGTCCCTCAGGATTGGAGCTTTCGTGTGAATCGTGGTTTTCTACACTGGGGCTCTGACAGCGTTGTCAGTGGGTTACGATGTTCTTCCCCTGTGACTTCGTGCTAGGTCCTAAATTTCGAGGATGAAATTCCTTTAAGGGGAGAGGGCTATAATGCCCCGGATTTTTTGGGATCCTTGTTCGTGGGTCTTGGATCTGGTTTCTCAGAGTGTCCGACTCCATTGTGTCTGAAATTTCATTTCGGACAACTTTCGTGTTCGGATCGGCGCGATCCAGAGTTGTTTCGAAGGCCCGGAAGCGTTCCGTGGCTTTTTCGCGTGTGTTTTCCGATTCCCAGTGTGTGTTTCGATAATTCCTTCGGAACCTCGTTGCGGGTGAACCGGGCTGTTCACCTGGGTGCGAGTGGTACCGTTGCGATCGGTGCGTTCCGAGGATCGCGGAAACGTGATTATCTATTTCGGTATTTTCTAGAATTTCTAGATTTTCCTATATAAACCCCATTTCTCTCTCTTCCCTCTCATTTCTCACTCACTCCCCTCTCTCTTCTCTCACGCTCTCTTTCTCCACTCTCTTCTCCGGCGGCCGACGGAGCAAGGCGGGGGCGAGGTGGAGGTGGTGCGGGCGAGGACGCGAGCGAGAATGGGCGAGGATCGAGGCGGTTGCGGGTGCGATCCCTCGGTGGATTCTGAGATGGCATCGTTAGCATTTCGGGCGATTTTCGGCGTGGATTAGTCGCTTCGGCGCGCAGTTTCTTCGGTGGAGATAGGGTGACGGAACACTGCTGCGTTCTGCTCATTTTCCCTACCATTGCACGTCGTTCGGCGTGGAAACGGCTGTGTTTGGGTCCGTTCTAGCAAAACCGTAGATTTGTAGGTTTCGTAGGGTCGGTCGGGAAACGGCGACAGTTTCCAGATCGATTACTATCAACGGATTCCTTGGGGCGAGAGCATTCTTTTCCCCCTAATTTCGTCTCGATTGGTGGTCCCATTGGACCGGTAGAGCTCCTGGAAGCTTGGAAACCCTTTTTGGGTAACTTCGGTAGAATCGCCCGTTTCTCGCGATTCGTGCGTCATTTTGACTCCGGTCGGAGTCCATGTGATTGCTAGGGTGGTTGTGGCTATATCTCCTTCATTTCGGCACGAACGGGGCGTGGAAAGGCCGCGATCAGGCTACCCCATGGGTTCACCCGCCGTGGCAGTTGGGCGGTCGAACCAGGGCCCGTCCATCCTATGGGCGGCTGCCTTTGGTCTGTTCATCTTCTCTTGGTTTTGGGGTTGTGCGGTCGGACGATAGACCACACATGTGATGTGCGGCCAGGTGAAAACCGCATGTCTCCCCCATGGGCGGCCGGTCCCCAGTCGTCTGTCCTTCCGTGAGCTTGTGTGGCCAGGCGCTGGCCGTATATCCCGGTTGACCCTTGGTCAACCGTTTAGTGTCTGTTGGGTTGGGCGGTTTGGTCAAAACCATTTTGACCGGCACTGGAGTAGGTCGGTTGGGTTGTGCGGACGATCCTTGGCCGCACATCCCCTTGGGCGGTCCAGCCCTAACCGTCCATCCTCCGTTTGGGGTTAGTCCTATTAGGACCTTGTGCGGCTCCTGCCTGACCGCATGTCTCTTGAGCGGCTGTGCCCCAGCCCCACGTCCCTTAAGCGGCCCAGGGTGAACCACACATGTGCCAGTCTAACCCGGTGTTTCCGTTTTGACCAATTCAAGTCCTGGGTGTGTGGTTCTCGAACCACGTACCGACCCGTGGCCTGACGGATGTTGTGCACGTCGTCGGGGCCAGGTGTCGTGGTATGTTGTAGTCCCGGGTGTAGCGTTCTCGACTCGTGTCACCGTGTGTTGGCGTGCGTCGTCGGTTTCTCTGGAAAGCGATTCCCGTGTGGGTCCTGTGTGAGGCCTTGGGCTGCGAGCCCAGTTGTCCAGTCTGGGGCTGGAGGCTTCCCTCTTCTCCTTGAGTTGGGCTACAGCTTGGCGGTGTGTGAGTTGTCTTGGGAATCATGCTTCTGTGCTTTCCGCGTGGGCCGTGTGTGTGGCCTTAGTCCCGTGAGTTCTCTTCTCGAGGGAATGGTCTCGGCGGCTCGTGAACTACATCAGTACGCGTGCTACCGTGGTTTTAGACCTAGATATTGGACTAGATTGACGGCCTTGTGCTGTTGCGTGCGACGGTCTTGACCCCGAGTCTTCTGACTCAAGGACTGTTGGCTATAGTGCGTTTAGAGGACTACCTAGAGTCCAGTGGCTTAGCGTCACTTGGGTTTTCTCGACTCTTGCGCAGGGTGCGTGCGTAGCTGTGGGCTGCGAGTCCCGTTCCTTCTCCGACTGTGGTCGCCGTGCGACGGTGCCGGTACGTGGGATGGTCCCCGTACGTCGTCGGATTCGGACGTTATTTTCTGTTGACTCGAGAGTCTACTCCTTCAGTGACCCTCCACTAGTCGTAGCCTGCTTACACGCGTGTGGTCCCACCAGGGAGTGGTGGAGAGGCTATCCTTAGAGACGGTTTGTGGACCGGTTTCCGTCGGGCCCCACGTCTTGCAGTCAGAGTCCGGCTGAGGGGAAAATCGGTCAGAGGGCCAGACCTGGGACGCGCGGTCTGTGTGTACACACGTGGTTGGGGGCAGTTGGACCCACGTCGATGGGCGTGACCCCAGCTAGTCACTCATTTATGGTTACTTGTTCTGTGTTCGTGCCTTTGGTAGGCGCTACCACGTCAGACAGTTCACCTGCGGAGCGGTGTATGACGTCAGAGGACGCTACCGGCTGTGCTTCTGGTGGGAGGTACTCCTGTCGAGTCGGGAGTGACAGACTGTCAGTCTCTATGACTTTGACCTTTGGGTTTAGTCATGTTGACCGTTGAGTTTCGGTGGTCTCGCGGTGGCGCGTGTGTCGGTTCTCGTGCCGTGGGACTAGTGCTAGTAGCTTTACCGAGGTTGCGTCTTGCTGTGCGGTCCCCGTGACTAGGTGGTCGGGGTTGCACCTTGGACAACGTGTCCAGTTTGGTCGTGTCCTGGGAGACAGGCCTCTGCGGTGCGATTACCGTGGGATTTTGCTTCGGTAGGTGGTACTAGTGTGGTTCGGTAACCTCGACTGCGAGCCCGAGGTGTGCTTTCTGGTACAGTAGAAGTGGTTGTAGTGCCGTGTTTCGACCAGCCACCGGGTTTATTGTTCTTGCTGTTACTATTGCTCTCGTTGTTACAGCTTTCTGTACCGCCGTTGGTTCTTGGTGGGGTTCCGCGGGATCCCTGCTGAGTCTCTATTTTGGAGACTCACTCCCTGCCTTTCAGGTGTGGCGGTTCTTCCTCGAGGATCGAGGGTGCTGTTCGGAGGTTCTCAGTTGCCAGCTCGCCGGGCCGAGTATTCACTCGGCATATGGTACGTTTTTACTGCTTTAGACAGTATTTCTTGTTGGACTAGACTCTGTTGTAGCTGTAGTTGTTCTTTTACTTCTATTTGTTGTTGTTGGTTGTCCTGCTTTATTTCCTATTTCTCTGTGCCTCCACACTCCTTTTAACCCTTCCGAGCCCTCCCGACTCGTGGGCGGCAGTTCGAGTCTCGGGTTATCGGGTCTCTCCCGGTAATCGGATTCTCGGGTTGTTACAGGTGCAATGCACAACTAAGTCAGTGCAACGTAGAACAAAAGTTCATGCAATGGAGAATTAAACCCAATGAACTTTATACAGAATTCAGCTCCGTTAAGCCATATTAAAGTCCATTCAAACATTAATTTACCATATGCATTACTATAAAACACCCAGCACAGGGTCGGTGCACATTTGAGCATTTAGCACCAAATCTGACTTTCAGCATTATATGACAAGTGATTAATCATTTCTAAACATGAAATACCAAGTTCCAAGTTTGCTCATGAGATCACTTATGAAGTTCAAATCCAGTCCAGAAAGTCAAATTCATTAATCATGAAAAACGGAGAGCTAGGCTCAAAGAGCCAGCCAGGGGTCGACCCATGGGGTCGACCTATCCCAAGGAGAATGAGAAACTGCCTTAGCAATCCAATGTAATCAAATGAACTAACCAACAGAATATCATGCAAGAGTAGTCATAAAACCAATACCCGACAATCTCATGCACAGGACGCATGAGTCAACATAAGAGATATTCATGGAGGACCATTGACTTTCAATCTGCAAAATAAGATATCATCATGTTAGCTTGTTTATCATGAAGACGCCATCAAATATAAAACACATAATATATTGGAATCATCAAAACCATTGTCAAAGACAACAAGGGGGCACACATAATCTAATAATCTCCCCCTTTTTAATGATGACAATATATTGTGACCACCAAATCTCTCTCCCCCTTTGACATTATCAATAAGTGGGGGACGAGGTGAACATATGTGAAAGTGCAAACAGAAATAGATGGATATCTAAAGCATATAGGACACGAACTCAGTAATTAACCTCCCATGAAGGGAAGGTATGTGAAAACAAGAACCAAGCAAGAATTTGCAATTTACGTTCATTTAGCAGATGTGTGGAATAAATGCAAAGGCTCAATTTTGGTAAATTTTTGTTATATGTATGACTAAATATACATAAGTAGTATAAAGAAACTATATGCGTAATGTTAAACTAAGCTATGCACAAAGTGTATTGTGCTCAAGAGCACGTTATTCTCCACCAATTGTCAAGAACAAAAACCAACTGACAATGGGTTATTTAACCTGTTATTTACAAGTATAACCTATAGATGCAAACTATGAAATGAAATATGATATGGACAGACGGATCAAGTATTCAGGCACTCAAGTATGCATAACAATATATAGACTCATGCAAGTCCCTTCGGGACAGGTGTAAGTATTATGCAATCAATTGTAGAACATGATGTGCATGAGCAATACTAAGAAGGTCGTGCTCACATAAATAAGGTACTGCAATAACTATGAAAGATGACTGATTCATAAAAGACATTCAGACAATCAAACCCAAAGTACATATGTGATGATTGAGCAATGAAGTTCAAGTCAATATGGAAAATCAGATTTTCTAAAGAACACTAAAAAGAACTTCTCATCCATACACTTTCATACAAAATACTCGAATATTGGTAGCTACATATGACCCCAATTTTTAATTACTGATGGAGAGGGGGATTTCTGTAGCCCATCTAAGAGCAGCCGAACTAGGTCCATCAGGACCAAACGAGGCCCAGCTCATCTAAGTGACAGCCCCGCAGACCAAAAAGCCCAATAAGATCACTCGAGATCAAACCCTTCCTCGGCGGCCCTTAGGCTCGGAAGGCCCGAGCGTCGGTCAGGTCGGAGGAAGACCCACCCCCGATCTATCCCCTCGCCGGGATAAAGGCTAGCGCTCAGCGCCCACTCCGACCGATCCTCATCCGAGCTATGCCTATCGCCCGGGCATCTTCATGCTTGGGTTGACCGACGATTGCTTATCCACGCTGCCGTTGAGAGTCCTTTATGAGTAGTAGTTTACGAGGATAAGGGACCCACGACCCCTCAAGGCTATAAAGATCCCACGATGAGGACGTAAAGAGCCCACGTTGAGGACGTAACTCCCGCCTGAAACTCCTCAGCTTACGGGACTCATGAGGCCGGCACACTATTTAAACCTCGGACTCCCTCCAGCGAAAGGTAAGGCCAACACACGCCTAAAACTCCCTGAGCAGGAACCACTTCACCACCTTGGTGTAGAGGGATCTCGTGCCTCTCTTTCCTCCTCCCTTCATAGCTTCCACAATTGCTCTACTGACTTAGGCATCGGAGGGTTTACCCCAGGGAACCATCCCTGGGCCCCCTGATCTGTTTCCCTTCCTTGCAGTTCACTGTTTTGTGATCATCTCCCCAGCTCAGGACCAGCGCGAGATCACGCCTCTTCATCTGGCACCGTCTGTAGGAAACGACCAAAGAGCCAGTATTTTACAAAGAAGTTCATGGAGGAGGTCCTCCGGCAACAGGGGAAAGGCCATGGTGGTGGCGGGAGAAGGCCCTTCTCAGGCCTCACAAAACCCTCCCTCCAACGCCAATGCCCCGACCGACGGACCACCCCCTCCTCCCGCGGCGGTGGAGCTACCACCCAACGGGGGCGCTGACGCTTTCCAAGCCCTCAACGTAAAACTGGACATCATCGTGGAACTCATGAGGACCCAGGCGGCCAGGGAAGGAAGGTCACGCGCCCCTCCAGAGAGCCCTTCCCACGAGGACACGTCCCAGCACACTGCCGGAGGCCGCTTCACCCTCCGAGGCCGACGGATTATCCGTAACAGGTCAGAAGGACCTTCACGAGCCCCTCCCCCGGAGCAAGAGGCCTCCTCCACACCGAAAAGAGGAAAACCTAGGGCACTCCGCCCAAACCCAGAGACCGAAGCCCCCGGGGAGCGCCAAGGAAGCCCCCCAGCACGGCGACAGCCGGAGTTATCCCTCCGACTGTGAGAATTCGAGAGGCGTTTCGCAGAACAAGAACGCGCCCTACGCGCCTTGTAGAATGTCTCTCCGGCGGAGGACAAGGAGAAATCCCCATTCTCTGATTACATCTTGAAGGCAGAGGTATCTCCCAGAATTCCATCCCGACCTTCAAGTCCTACGACGGCCAAGGCGACCCGGCCGACCACTTCGACAGCTTCGACGCCCTAATGACCCTTCACGGAGCGTCTGACTCCATCAAGTGCCGAGCCTTTGTGACCACCCTGGTCCAAGGTGCCCAAGCATGGTTCCGAGCCCTCTCCCCCGAATCCATCCGGGATTTCAAGTAATTCGGGCGAGTATTTAAGGTGAGTTTCGTCGGTAGCGGCCCCCCAAGGTCGGTAGCGGGGCTACTGGCTCTCAAACAGGCGCAAGGGGAGAGACTCTGGGCTTACATTAACCGATTCAAATCGGAAGCCCTGAGAATCCCCCGCCTGGATGTAGCCTCGGCCATAACCGCACTAACAGGAGACACCCGGGACGAGAACCTCCGCCGCGAACTTGTCCTCCCCTCTCCCTCGACCCTTGCCGAGCTAGTGACTCTGGTTTTGCATCATGCTGAGTGTGAAGAAGTCCTCAGCGCATGCCAAGGCGCAACCGGCTCGGGTCAGGAGGGGGACAAGAAGCAGGCACCCGAGCCAAGCTCAGGTCCAGGAAAAAGGTGGAACCGAGACGGGGAGCACAAGGAACCGTCCCGAAAGTACGAGCGGTACACTCCCTTAACCGCTCCGGTGTACGAGATATATGAAGACATCAAAGGCTCGAGCCTCCTCCGCCAACCCGAGCCAATGAGGTCAAAAAGTCACAATCGCAGCAAGCATTGCCTGTTTCACAGCGACCACGAGCATCATACCGGCGATTGCCACCAACTCCAGGATGAGATCGAGCGCCTCGTCCGCCAGGGACACCTATCCCGGTTCGTGGCTAGGCGTGAGGAAGACCGAGGCACCCCAGAGGAAATCGACAACGCCCCTCGCGGGGTCCACATCAATGTCATCGCTGGAGGAGCTGCATCAGGAGGAGACAGTGGCCGAGGAAGGAAGCGTCATGCTGAGCGGGCGAGCTGAGCCGTCGAGCCTCCCAAGACCCCGCCAAGTGAGTCCAAGGTCATAGTCTTCTCCGACCAAGACCTGGAAGGGCTGACCACCCCGCATGACAACGCCTTAGTCATATCGGCCACAATAAACCATTGTAACGTAGATAGGATTCTAGTTGACAATGGAAGTGCCCCTAATGTATTATCTTACGAATATTTTCTTAAGATGGGGGAAAATCCGTCTAAACTCGGCCTGATCCGAACCCCCCTTTGCGGGTTCAATCGCCAGGCCACTTATCCCGAGGGAGCCCTAAGCCTGCCGGTCAGTCTCGGCACCCCACCCAAAACTGTTACGGTCATGGTGGACTTCATAGTGATCAAGGGTATGATAGCATACAACGCAATCTTCGGCCGAGGAATCCTTAGCCGAACGAAAGTAGTGCCCTCTACCTATCACCAAAAGATGAAGTTCCCCACTAGAAACGGGATGGGGGAAGTTCGAGGTAACCAGGCGACGGCCAGAAGGTGCTATAATATCTCGGTTGAAGCCACAAGGCCAGACAGAAGAACAAGGGCCCCTGGGAAGTCGAGGAAAAACCCGCAACCTCCGAGCCTGGAGGCGAACTGCTAATGGTTTTCCTAAACGACGACCCGACCCTAGGAGTAAAGATTGGCGCTGACCTACCGTCTGAGGTTCAACAGCAATACAAAGAGTTTCTTTCTGTGTACATCCGAGTCTTTGCATGGTCTGATGATCAACTCCCTAGAATACCGAAGGAGACGGTGATGCATAAGCTCAACCTCGACCCAACCGTGAAGCCCATACAACAACGCAGAAGGAAGCACGGGCCAGAGAAGCAGGCGATCATCAAGGAGTAGGTCACCAAGGGGTAAAAGACTAGTCTTTTTAGACCGGTCCTGTACCCGACGTGGCTGGCTAACGTCGTCTTGGTGCCAAAAGCTTCGGGAAAGTGGCGAATGTGTGTGGACTTCACCGACCTGAACAAGGCTACAGTAAAGGACTGCTATCCATTACCGAGTATCGACCAACTGGTTGATTCAACCTCGGGCAACGAGATACTCAGTTTCCTGGACGCCTATTCAGGTTACCACCAGATCAGGATGGATCCAGAAGACATCAAGAAGACCACCTTTATCATCGACTTCGGCGTGTACTGCTACACCCGGATGCCTTTCGGGTTGAAGAACGGTGGAGCCACGTACTAGAGGCTGGTCAATCATATGTTCGAAGGACAGCTCAAGTCGAAACGCCAAGGCCTATATTGACGACATGCTCGTCAAGACCCCCAAAAGCCGAGGACCACTTCACCGACCTAGCTGAGACCTTCGACACCCTCCTGAGGTACAATATGAAGCTCAATCCCCCCAAATACGTTTTCGGAGTAAGATCCAAGAAATTCTTGGGTTTCTTAGTCACCCAACGTGGGATCGAGGCCAACCCCGATAAGGTCCAGGCCATCCTGGACATGCTCCCACCCGCCTACATCAAAGACGTTCAATGCCTTATTGGGCGCATTGCCGCGCTCAGCAGATTCCTGTCCCGTGCGGCCGAACGATGCTTACCCTTCTTCAAACTGTTGAGGGGGCCCAAAATGGCATCTGCTACGTTCGCATGGGACGAGGAATGTCAAAGAGCATTCGTCGAGCTTAAGGAGTTCCTAGCTTCACCCCCGATGCTTTCCAAGCCTATCCTAGGTGAAGCCTTGCATCTCTATCTCTCGGCAACTCCATCTACAGTTAGCTCGGTCCTGGTCAGAAATGACTCGGGAGTCGAGAGACCGGTCTACTACACCAGCAAGGTGCTCAACGAGGCTGAAAGAAGGTACCCCACAACTGAGAAACTCGTGCTAGCATTGGTTACCTCGGCCAAGCACCTCCGACCCTAATTACAAGGGCACTCCATCACCGTGCTGACCGGTGAACCTTTGAAGAGGATCCTCGCTCACCCTGAAGCCTCGGGACGCCTCGTCAAGTGGGTCATCATGCTCGGGGCCTACGATATATCATACCGGTCTCGCTCGGCTATCAAAGGACAGGCGCTCGCTGACTTCATCGCCGAGAGCACTATCCCGACTGAAGAAAAATCTCCGTCCGCGTCCAGGCCAACCTAGGAACTGTTCGTTGACGGATCCTCCAACTCGGTTGAAAGCGGCGCTGGAATCCTCCTGAAGTCCCCCGAAGGAGCAGAGCTACTAGACGCCTTGAAGTTCAACTTCCAGGCGTCCAACAACGCCTCCGAGTATGAAGCCTTTATCTTGGGAGCCCACATGGCCCGACGACTGGGGGCTGAGCGAGTCAGAATTCACACTGACTCCCAACTGGTCGCTAGCCAGGTCAACAGCGATTACGAAGCTCGAGAAGCACCGATGGTCAAATACCTCCAGCTGGTCAGAGCCGTGGCACAACAGTTCGAGAGTTTCGAGGTAGTCCGAATAGCTCGGGAAGAAAACTCCCGAGCGGACGCCCTCTCTCGACCGGCCTCCTCTCTTGACCCCGAGGGTACTCGATCGGTCTTTCTCGAAGAGCTAGAGCGACCGAGCATCGATTCGGAGCTCCTGGCTATTGACCCGACCTCCCCAAGCGACTGGCGCACCCCCTACCTGTTGTGGCTCCAAGACTCTCAAGAGCCTCCCGACCCCCGGGAAGCCCGAAGATTGAGTTCTACCCCTCTTTGGTCACCTTCCAACTACTACAGATACGCTGAACAAAATACGGCAATGGCGATACAAAAAAGTTAAGTCTTCATCATAATGCTACTGCCTTATGTTTTTTCTTACACAACAAGGAAAATTTTCCTTCGAAAAAGGAAAGACATACAAGAAGAGAAAGCAAAGCAGATACGTTAGACCTCTGGCCCACCCTGAAGCTCGGAAGTGGAAGGCTCAGACGGTCTGCCCCCGGCACCCTCGGCGACGGCTGACCCTGGCACTGACCCCACCGGCGTGGGAACTGCCTCAGTTGCGCGCCCTCCCGAGGCATCCGGAGTTGGCGACCCCTCGGACGAAGAGCCCCCGTGATCTTCTTCCTCCGATGCCGAACCAGAGGAACCGGAGGATGACAAGTCCGAGTCATAACATTGCCCGGACGGGAAATCGATTGTCTCGGACGCCTGCTCCTCGGCATAAGAGACGGCCCGGTCGTAGCCTTGCTTGAATCCCTTGCAGATGCCTCGGCGAAGTGCTAACTCGTAGTAGGGGAGGGCAACCTCCTTAAGGTCGACCCGGTAGGCCTCTGAGCATTTGTACTGCTAGGGCGCCTCCGCCCCGGCCGATCCCACCCTACCAGCTAGCTCGACCTTCTCCCGCTCCGCCTCGGCTAACCTCCGCTCGGCCTCAGCCGTCTGCTTCTCGGCCTCCGCCGCCTGCTTCTCCACCTCGGCCCGATCAGCCTCGGACTCCCGCCGATGGCGCTCGACTTCCTCCGCTCGGTCCACCAGCTCGTCGCACTCGGCCTCCCACCGGCCATCTAGCTCGACGCAAGCAATGCGCTCCTCTTCAAGAAGCCTGCTCTTCCTCTCGAGCGATTCACAGGCCTTATCTAGCTACTCGGTCAGTGCCCGAGCCTCCACCTGGCTCGCCCGCGCTAGCTCCCTAACTGAGGAAAGCTCCCACCGAAGCCTATCACGCTCCTCGGTGAGCAGAGCCATCTTCCTGTCAGACCCACCAAGGGTCCAGGCCAGGTTCGCCTGCTCTGACTCCGACCGGACATAAGCTTCTGCCAGAGTGGCCCCCATCTGGGCTAGGACCAAACCGCTCTCCATAACCATCTCGAGGGCCGCGGACGGGGAGTGCTACCTGTCTCCCCCCTTCACCTTCGCGGCTATAATGCGACATACCTGGTACGGAGGGCCCTGGATGCCGAGCCTCTCTAGGGCCACCGGAATAGAGACCCCCTCTTCGATCGGCGTCCCGCCAGTCGGCCCAGATCGAGCCGTGGCTTCGTTCGCCCCTCGTGCCTCGGTCGGTTGGGGCTGCGTCGCCTTTTCTTGCGGCCCCCCAGCCTTGACCGGCTCGGCACCTGCACCGCCACCTGGAGCGTTGCCTGCCTCAATCGACGCCCCAATCTCGGCCATGGTCCCCGCGCCACCTGCCTCGTCCACCGCCCCCTCGGCACTTGCTGAGGGGAGAGCCGGGCCAGCACCGCTGCCAATCGCAGAAGCGGCCCCAGCCCGCTCGTCCCCTGCCGAGGGGGGAGCCGAGCCAGCATCATCGCCGACCGTAGTAGCAGCCCCAACCTCGTCGGCCCCCTCTTGCTCGGCGGGTGGGAGAGCTGGCCCAGTAGGGTCGGCCCCATCATGCTCGACGGAGGGGTGAGCCGAGGCAGGGTCACCTTCGACTGCGGGGGCGGCCCGAGCCTTCTTGGCCCGCTTCCTGGCCTTCACGGCGTCCCGGGTCATGCCCTCCACGGGATCCTTGCACTTGGACCCCTGTGACCTGGAAGACCCGTCCCGGGCCATCCCCTTACCCCTATCTCGAGCTCGGGAGCAACCCGTGGGAGCAGCGGACTCATCGGCAGCTGAGTCATCGCCGAGATCGATCACCGCTGCGGTCTCCTCCAAAGCTGGCCACCTGGCGTCTGCGCAAAGGAAGATATAATCAAGAGAAGAAGCGAAGGCCTCATCACCCAACCAGAAGGCTTGCTCATGATGTCCGTACCTGTCAGCTTTAGCCGATGGAGAAGACATCGCTCGATATTCTCCGGAGTCACCAGTTTCTCCGTAGACTGGCGATGCTCCAACAAGATGGCCGCATACTCCTCCACGTTCAGAGGAAACTCATCCTGTCTCGGAGGAATGTTCGGATGAAAATTGGGGATTACGGGACACCTCCAAGTCTCCTCCACCGAGAAAATCCCCACCCAGAAGAACTGAGTTTTCCACCCCTTATGCGAAGAATCCTTCACGGCCAAGGAGCCACAGCTCCTATTCCGCCTTGCTTGGATGAAATAGAAGCCCTTCCCGGTCGAGGGATGCACCTTCAACTCGAAAAAATAATGAAAGAGGTCCAAGGAAGGTGGAACCCCGCATTAACAGCAGAGGATGCGAAAGGCGGAAAGAAGAAGGTAAGAGTTGACTACCAACTGTACGGACGCCAACCGAAAGAAATTGAGAAGCTTAAGAACAAAGGGCTCGAAGGGAAGGCGGAACCCACCCTTCCACGACAGAAGAAAGGTGTAGATATGGCCCATACGAGAGTCCGAGCTTGTCTGGTGCGGGGCAGCCGCGGTGAAGAAAAATTTATGGGGGCAAATGAAACTGGTGCTCCAGCCGTTTCACCTCCGCCTCCCCCAGTTCACTGCAGTTTGGAGCCGTCGCCCTCGCCGCGGGCTCGCCCTTCCACGCTTCGACATCCGGACGTTGATCCGCCGTAGAATCCGGAGAGGAACTTGAAGAAAGATGCTCCCAGGACCCCGAAGACTCCGGAGGAAGAGGAAGCTATCGGACTGCCTCCGCAGTTATCTCCGCCAACTCCGCGAACGCCGCTGCAAGCCTATGCTCTTCCGTCGTGTCCTCATGACACATCAAAGAGCCCCAAAAGCAAGCACGAAGGAGAGCCAAATCCTAAAAACGGAGGGAGTCTGGAGCGACGACAAGCGCACAATGCCTATATTCCCACGCGGAAGGCGGCGCGTCGTTCCGACCTCCGAGAAAAGGGGGCCCCTTCAGTTCAAATCCATCAAGATCATCATTATTACGGGCCCAGGTGACCACGACACATGGCTTCTTAACACCGCCAGATCTCCAGCCACCCAAGCCATGCTGGTCCAAAACCCTAACGGCTACTCTTCCAAGCTTACCAAAGCACGGGAGTAGGATGGGGACAAGTGGAGAGGGAGATTTATGTAGCCCATCTAAGAGCAGCCGAACTAGGTCCATCAGGACCAAATGAGGCCTAGCTCATCTAAGTGACAGCCCCGCAGGGCCCACTTAGACTAAAAAGCCCAATAAGATCACTCGGGATCAAACCCTTCCTCGGCGACCCTTAGGCTCGGAAGGCCCGAGCGTCGGTCAGGTCGGAGGGAGACCCACGCCCGATGTATCCCCTCGCCGGGATAAAGGCTAGCGCTCAGCGCCCACTCTGATCGATCCTCATCCGATCTATGCCTATCGCCCGGGCAGGGTTGGCACTCTTCATGCTTGGGTTGACCGATGATTGCTTATCCACGCTGTCGTTGAGAGCCCTTTATGAGCAGGAGTTTATGAGGATAAGGGACCCACGACCCCTCAAGGCTATAAAGATCTCACGATGAGGACGTAAAGAGCCCACGCTGAGGACGTAACTCTCGCCTGAAACTCCTCAGCTTACAGGACTCATGAGACCGGCGCACTATTTAAATCTGGGACTCCCTCCAGCGAAATGTAAGGCCAATACACGCCTAAAACTCCCTGAGCAGGAACCACTTCACCACCTTGGTGTAGAGGGATATCGTGCCTCTCTTTCCTCCTCCCTTCATAGCTTCCACCATTGCTCTACTGACTTAGAAATAGGAGGGTTTACCCTAGGGAACCATCCCTGGGCCCCCTGATCCGTTTCCCTTCCTTACAATTCACTGTTTGGTGATCATCTCCCCATCTCAGGAATAGTGCGAGATCACGTCTCTTCAACTGAAAATGGTGTGACTAACCTTTTGATACAAGTTATGTCCTTTGTTTCAGGGACAATTCTCGGTTACTCAGTTTCGTCACTTTTTATGATGTGGATGAGACACTTTTTGACGCGAGTTGTACCCTTTGTCTCAGGGGCACTTCCCGACTACTCGGTGGCAAATCCCACTTATTTTAATATGGATTAGTTTCACCTTTCGACCCGAGTTTCCTCCTTTATTTCAGGGAGGATTCCCGGCTACTCGAATCCACATTCCACTTATACAAATTTTTGTGGGGTAAATAACTTTTTCCTCACGAGATATGTGATTTTCATGTAGAGAATCAAGAGTCCTTAAAAGTGTAGAGTAGAAAGCTGTAATCCTTATTATATTATTTTATTATCTCAAAAAGATACATTTTGTGTGGGTGGTTGTATTGAATGTAGAAGATGAATTAGTTACTTCACAGTAATGTCTCCCCCTAAATGTATGCACGGTTAAAAAAAATCTCCCCCTTAATATATGCCATGTAACAGACATGTCTAAATCAATGCACTTTCATTTAGCAAGGGATGAGTCATAGAAGGAGTCAAAAAAATGGGTGATATTTTATATACACTCAAACATGCATTGAGATTTAATTTTCAAGCAAGTTGATTATCGGTACTTGGCGGAGAACGTAGGTCCGAAGACCACCTCACGCGTAGTGAAAGCCTCCGGCTAAACATAACCCAACCTTCCACTAACACCATTTTATATACCGAATAATCATGGCATTCAAGCACAGAAGTATGTAATGATATGTAAGTATATGCATGTAACTAGAAAAGATGATTGAAAGTTTTCTTTATCTACAAGTATGCGATGATGTGTATGATTTGTGCAACATGTTTCATGCAACTTAGTATGTGTTCTATGTATGCACAAGTGAGCTGTTATTTGTAAAAAGTAAGAGTATGAAAGACCCTATGCACATTGAAAGGCATTCAGAGCCAAATTGTTATTTGCGAAGCAAAAGAGAAGGTTTGTATTAAAAACTGCATATGCGCATTGTTAAGCATTTAAAGACTAAATTTATTCACATGATGTGAAAAGAGAAGTATGTTCAATTCATCTAAACATGAAGTTCACAAAATCTCATCATTTCAGAAGTTGCCAAAATCAACAAAATAGGAATGCAATTTGATTGTGAACTTCAGACTCAACTTTTACCTTTTCAGAATTTTCAAAATGAACCTAACCGAAGTAAGTTCTCAAAATTAAATTATTTTCTTTCTCACCTTGAGAGTCCTCAATTTATTAATGTTCCTTGACCTCAAGGCGTCCCTGTAAAATAGATTCTCATTTTGGAGGTTTGCGTACCCAAGCCATCTTGGGTCCCGAGGGGTTAATTAGCTCTAACATAAGCACAAGTATTCTTCTTGTTTTTCCTTTCATACCATTCATCATCGGCCCTCATCATGGTACAATCATCCATTGAATGTCCATTCAGGCCACAGTAAAAATAATGACAAGATTTTCTTTTCATGGACCATTTTTCATCATTTTTCATTAAAGAGCACTTATTCATCATGTGTCCATGTTCACCACAATAATAATATAAAAAATTCTTTTTGAGAAACCATTCATCATCATTTTTCTTTGTGAAACAATTTTCAAAAACATGTCCATGTAACCCACAATAGAAGCAATGATTGTTGAATCTTTTCTTTATGGGTTTTTCAAAAATTTTGGACTCATCAACGATTTTCATTTGTGACTGCAATGCTTGTTCATCATCAGATTTCATCAGGAGGCAGTCATACAAGTCATTACCATATTGACCACAATAATAGCATGAAACATTCCTTCTTTTACTTGTTGCATGATCATGTTTAACAATTGAAATTTTTTCATGCACATAAGAGCATTCAACATCATCTTTTTATTTTTCATTTTCTTTATCACACAAAGATAATGATTCATTCAAAAATTTGAGTTCATTTTGCAATGATGAAATATGCAGTTAACAATTAGCAAGCTGTTCTTCACATGACGTAATTTTCTCATTTAATAAGGAGTTAACAATTTTGTAACTTGCGACATCCTGTTCTAAAACATGAGGATTTTCAAGATCATCAACAACATGTTTTTCTTTTTCAAACATGTGGAGTTTATCAACCAATAAACTATTTTGATTTTTCAATTTCTGAATCTCTACAGCAAGTTTTTCATTTTGATAACTCACATTTTCATCAACCATTTTATTCATGATTTCATTGCATTCAAAATTATCATTCACGTTCTTAAGACTTTCTATTTCATGTCTTAGCTCCCTTAACCAATCAGATTTGTCAACAGACATGCATTTTTCCTTTTCAAGGACAAGCAATTTTTTAGACATTGCTTTGTTTAGATGCTTTAATGCCTCATTCTCCTTAGCAAGTTCAGTGCATTTTTCACATGAAAGATTATCAACACAAGAGTTCTCTATTTTCTTTTTCAATTTTTTGTTTTCAGATTTTAATGATTTGTATCTATCAAATAGTTCATCATATGCATTCATTAACTCATCATAACTCAATTCATCTTCCTCGTCAGAGTCGGAGTTAGAGTTTACCTTCGAACTCTCCTCGCTTGACGCTCAATTTCATTGTTTGCAACTAAGCAGTCACCGTCGTTGTAACTTTCCTTTTGGACTTCGCTCAGCCCGTCCCAAATTTCTTTGGCTGTCCTACAAGACAAAACAAATGGAAATTGATTAGTGTCCAAGGCAGCCTTAAGAGCATTCAAAACAAACACATTATCCGAATTCATTTTCTTATGTTCATCAGTCCACCTTAATTCATTTTTGGGTAAGACATGTGGACCATGAGAGATTAATTTCATGAGTTTCGGATCAAAGCCAGTAATCCAAACACAAAATTTTCCTAGCCATGAAGTATAATCAAAACCATTGAAAACAGGAATCGAATTCAAACTAGCCATCATGAAAATGATCTTTACTACTAGACTGTGAGGTCCGCTAAAAAATCAGAGACTAGGCTCTAATACCAATTGTTGGCCCAGAGAGATGGCAGACAAGAAGGGGGGTTGAATTGTCCCCTTACCGAGATGACGGATTTTAAAAACAACTTCAACTAATTACAGCGGATATAAAATTAACTGCATTAATTAACTAAAACTCAAGTAAGATTAAAGATATTCTCTCAAGCTTTCTGATCTCACTCGAATAGTTAATGCAACAAAATAAAGAGATTACACTCACCACAGATTACAGATGTAGCAGTGTGTGACAGTGCAGTGAATTAAAAACTTGTATAATGAACCTGTGAGGGGAGATAGAAGAAATGGCCAAACACACAGGCAATCACACGAGACACAAAACTTTTTAGGTGGTTCGGGACCACGGCGGGCTCCCTACATCCACCCCTCACCCAACTGGGTGAGGCTTCACTCCACACTACGAAATGTAGCAACACGGGGATGAACCCCAACCACACACGCTGCTTCCGCATCAATACACACATGGGGATAAGCCCCAACACGCTGCCACCGCAGCACACACACACACGACGTCGGGGAACACGCCCCGGACTCTAAAACCACACGAGGACGCAGCTCCGTACACACACAAGGATATATCGAGTTTAGAACAACAACAAGATGTATAATAACGCCCACATCAGTATGTAAATGAAGATAAACTATGAAGCACTCATAGAAATAAACATCATGAGGATGTAGAAATATCTCCTTGGTTCTCCAATAGAAATAAGCAGATCTTTCTTGAAGCTTAGGTTGGAGAAAGCTGAATCCGAAGGTAGTCGGAGTAGACAATCTTCCTTCTTGAAGACTAAATGTGTGTTCCTTCAAATCCTAGCTCCGATCATACCTGCAAACACAAAGAACAGATTAATCAATATGCGCCCAAACAACTATCTATCCTGAAATAGACAAATAGAGATGAGAGAAGAAAGATCCCCCTCAAATCTACAGTGTAACCGTCCAAAGGAGTGATGGGATGCGACGAACGATCTGTCCGCGGAGTGGAAGCTGCTCAATGCTCGTAGAAGGCGCCCTAGGGAGAATGGTTAGATGACCTCGCTCCCAACTGCTTCAGATTGGAAGTGAATGGCTCATTCTTGGCGTCCTCCTCTTCTTCATCTTCCTTCTCCAGGTGGGGCGGCGATCTCAGCTCCTATTCCTGCAAAGGATGAAAAACATTAGCTCGCAAGACCTGTCTTCCGATGGAGATCGTGACCTACATATACAAGAGGAGCTAGCAGCCACAAAAGACATAATAACCCATGTAAAAACCCTTCAAACCAACACCCAATAGATAAGAGAAGCCCTAAGGCTATTGGGGTAAAAAGCCAAGGCCATCGGATCACTTTAATGGGCATTTCGAAAATAATCCGGAAATCACGATCCGGACGAACCAGAGAAAGTGTCGACTCATGGAGTCGACACTTTTCTCACCATGTTATGTCCCGTTAATTAAAAACAGGACCACGGTGAAAGTGTCGACTCATAGGGTCGACACTTTTCACCCGAGGTTATGTTTTCTTTGAAAATAGACGTCCGACCTATAAGTGTCGACTCTAGGAGTCGACACTTGCAGCCAGCAGAGTCCAGCCAGCAAACTGGCTAGAAAGTGTCGACTCCTTGAGTCGACACTTTTTCTGACAGCAGAGAAAACTACATTAAATCATAAGGAAAGGCCTAAAGCCTTCAACCAAGATCAAACCCCTATAAAACAACATGATATGCCAATGAAATGGCATGCAATGAGGAACATGAATCAGCATTCAAACATGTTAAACCAAGAAAGATATGCATGAAGGCACATGTGAACCCAATTGATGAAAAATACTTAAAACCCATTCATGGCAACCATAAGTCAAATTCAAAAGCAAAGTCTTACCATGGATCCATCACTTTGAGGACAATATTGTTGGGTATGTGTTCTCACATTATTTTTTACCCTAGTTTTGATGATAACAAATATTGTGAGTTTGTGGGAGTAAAATATTGTGTGTGGTTTAACGAATTCAAAACATTGTATGTTTAGAAGAGCATGTGCTTTATAATGACATTTGGTTGCATTTTGATGTTGAAATGTGATGGAATAATACTTCCTATTTGATTGTGTGAGTGTATGGTTTTTAAATGGAACAATCATGTTTTTCATATTTTTGGAAGGACTTAAAATGATCAACAAAGATGCTCACTCATGTGCAAATGAATATCCCTCATTTGAGGCTTTTCTTGTGTTGAGCATATGGGAGGTTCAAGAATGTCATTTGCCTAATTAAAGTCTCCATGATCTTGTATTTGTCAAACACTTTTGTTGGTTGAGAATGGAAGTCAAAATCTTGGTGAAGTGTGCTTGTTGTAGTTTATTTGGATGAACAAGCTCAAAATGTCAAATTTGATGATCAAATATTGATTATGATCTAACCGCTTGTTTCATCATGTGTTTCAGGTTAAGAAATCATGTTTGATCATCATGGGACTTTGGTAACATCTAAACATTTATTTTTTCATGTATTTTTAGTGATTTGATAAATTTTTGAAACCCATACTGGCATGGGTCGACCCCTGAAGCTTCTGGTTCGGACAGAACCAAAATTGTGACCCAGTGTGCAGGGGTCGACCCACACTGGTGCGGACACCAGAGCGAGCGAGAAGCATGAACCGGCGATCCGTCGGTACCGTACGCGGAGCACCACTCGAGCTACATCAACTTCACTTTGGCTCGGAGATAGTCTGGAATCTCCGCCTTGAGTCTTGGACACTTTTAGCATTTACTTGCATTGTTTTAGCACTTGTTTGCATTATATTTGGGCTTGTAATGTGTGTTTTATTTGGGTCTTTTATTTTGGGCTCATTGTAAGGCTCTTAATAAGCCATTTGGGTTAAGCCCTTTAGAGTCTATTAAGGGGTGATTGCCATATTGGGCTATGAGGCTTCATTAAGTTTCATATTGGGTTCTTAAGCCACTTAAGGCCCAATTAAGCTTCTCTCTCTCATGGGCCACCTAAGTTGGAATAGAGTGGGCTTGTGGATGGACCTTGATGGTCTTGGATCATAGTGGCCCAAGAGAGGCCCATGAAGGGGGCGCCCCCTCTTTTGGCTTCATTAGGCTAGTTGATTTCTTTTCTTTCTTCTCTTTTGACCACATGGGAGAAATATTTTCCTAGCTTTCCCAAGATGCCCTCATCAACCCTAGATCTGAGGGCATGGAAGGTCATTTGCCATGGTAGGTCAATATATATAAAATGTTGTAATTTTCATTTCAATCACAATTAATGCCAAAAAATTGCTGAAATTCTTGGAGCCTCCTTGAGTGGTGCGCACCCCTCCTCTCTCCTCCCCCTTCTTGCAGCTGTGAAGGCTGCCTCCAAAGGTGTGAAGCCTCTTATTCAAGCCTCTTCTGAGTGGGAAGCTCAGATCTATCGCCGCTGCCGCCATCGAGCCGCCGTCGCACCGCCACCGCCGCCTTATCGGAATTCTATCTTCATCCAACAGCAAGCCCTTCCACGAATTTATGCTCCCAGCCACGAAATCTTCTTGAGCTCAAACTTTCAGGGTGTGTTTCAGAGGTTCTCTCCATATTCTAGAAAAATTGGTTTGGCCTCTAGTTTCCGATTTCCATTTTTCCATTTTCGTTCATCTTTTCCTTCCAGATCTGCCTGTTTTCAGTCTAGATCCACAGCCACCCTGAGTTTCCCATCTCCGGATCACCTTTTGATTTTTTATGGAACCCAAAAAATTACTGGAGGTTCTACCCACCATTTCAAAAGGCATCCACCTATTTTCTAAAAATCATTTTCAGATCCCCTTCAGTTCTATCTGCTTCTATCCAGATCCGACCACCAACCAGTATAAAATATCTTTCCCCATCCAAATCTCCACCAAATCAGTCATAAAAAATATTTCCGTTTTCCTCTCTCTCCCTTCTAGAATCTTCAGGAAGAGTACGAGGTCTGATTCGGAGGTTTTCCCTACGGTCAATGCCAACTCTTATGAAACTCAGTTTCTGCCCAGTCAGATCTGAGACTGGGAACAGGTCGGTTCTAAAATCGCCCATTAGAAGCACAGCTCCGGTGAATTTTTTTGAGTCCCACAGAGTCGAAGGACTTCGAGAGAGCTTTCTAACGATACCTCTATTGCATCGATCTGACATCAGGAGTGATCTCAATAGCAGATCTCGCCGGATCGCACGCCTGAAAACTGAACCTACAGATCCGTGGGCAGCAACTCCATGTCTTGAAGATTGGAGCTGCCCGGCCTCCGACCGGCGTTCCTGCCCGACCGCCTTCCAGGGAGGCGCGCCACCAGGGGTCTCCATCACAGCGGGACCCACCCCATCAGACCCGGAGGATAGAGTGGTCCGTGGGCCCCACGAACCCGTAGATCGCGCCGTCCGGACAGCACTAAATGTGGGTTTCGGCACCGACGGAGCGACATCAAGATGCTGTCCGTCAACCCAATTCGCGTGACTCCCGGGCCCCACATGTGACCTTTTACCTCCCTATGTGGAGTGGGTCAAATTTTTGTACCACAGTAAAACTTTGTTAATCGGGAGTCCGGATTTGGCCGGGGTTATCTTCCCCACGCCGGGAGCGTGGAGGTACGATCGTAACTTCTTGGCATTACTTTGCTTAGCTAATATATAGTCATATGCCACTGTGAGAGCGTAGGATTCTAGCCCGTGAGTCCATGTCACCGCTGTGAGCGAGAGAGTGACCCGTCCCGTGGCTCGATCCGAGCACGGAAGTGAGTCGGACTACCCTTAACTTTGTCGATTCCTCAACCGTGCACGATCCGCGTTTCCCTCGCTTGAGATGACGAGTGAGCTTGCGTTTCTGTTAGCGACGTATAGCCCATAGGAGCTCTTAGTGTCGGGTCTAATGTCTCTCCCATCGTATGTTGCTGGTCGTGTGTGCATTTAGAGTCCGAGGTCCATATCACTTAGAGTCGGTCCCCGTGTCCATCCCGCATCATGCGTCGACCCCATGGGTCGACCCACACAGCATGGGTCGACCCCTGGGTACTGAGTTTTTCTGCCTGCGGGTTTATGCCTCTGGAAGCCCGAGGGTCGACCCCTTCTGGATGGACTTTGCGAAACCGATTAAAACCCATTGAAAACCTTTCTAAAGATTACCAAAATACCCCCAAATGGTTCCTAAACATATTAGGGTGTTTTTAACACATATTGGGAGGGGTATTTGGGTCTTTGGGTAAGTTTCATATATATATGAATGAGAAATCCGAGTTTGATCTTGGTGAACCCTAATGTGCTTATTTTCTCTTGTCTTGTAGGTGAAGAAAGGGGGAAAGGAAGGAGAGGCTCTTGCAAGTTTGATTTCATCTCCAACGAATCATCTTTGGAGATCGTGGAAGAAGAGATAAAGGAGCGAATCGACGAGAGGAACAAGAGGATGCTCGAATCGCCATCGTCCGACCACTCTCTGACTTGAGGCTTAGAGAAGACATTCTACAAACCCTTTCTACTCTTGGGGATTCACTTCTTCATCTTATTTTCATTCATTTAAGTCATTTTCCTTTGGTTCACAAGCATGTATTGAACATATCCTTCATTTTTCTGAACTCCAACTTTGTGTATGTGTTGAACCGTTTGCAAATGGTAGTGGATCGTTGTGCTGCAGTGTTGCAGCTTGTGTTTGTGGTTAGATCTATTGTGGATCGTGTAGGAGACGTCGTCTCCGTGTCTCTTGGAGCGAAAGCTCCGTGCGCTTCATTTGAAGCGAGTGGATCCTTACCGTTTTGGTGAGGGGTGGATGTAGGGAGCCCGTCGTGGTCCCGAACCACCTAAAAATCTGTCTCGCATTGTGGTTGGTTGTGGTTTGCTTATTTACATTATTTTTGTTGAACGTGTGAGAACGGTAAGCTTAAGAGAATTAATTTCTTCATAACTTGTATTTCATTCGTTCATCATTTGCGTTAGTAGTTATTTAATTTGCTGCGTTAACTTTAAAATTACCATCGTGCTTGGCGGGGACAATTCAACCCCCCTTCTTGTCCATACGAGAACCTTTGTGACAACAATCTGGTATCAGAGCGAGGTCTCTGATTTTAGGACAACCTCGCGGTTGTAGAGAAAAGATCCCCTAGTATGGCCAATAAGGGAATGCTCCCCGAGGGACATTCAGTTCATAGACCTCCTTTCTTTGATGGGACTAATTATCCCTATTGAAAAAATCGGATGATTGTGTTCATGCGAGCACAAGACTATGATAGTTGGAAGGTCATTAACAAAGGTCCCTATGTGTTACCTCCCAATGAGGATGGATGAGAGGAAGAGCATATTAAGAAATCATGTGCTAATTATATAGCTATGAATATTATTCAGTGCGCAATACATCCTAATGAGTACTCACGAATCTCTCTGTGTTCATCTACGCAGGAAATGTGGAACAAGCTCATGGTCATCTATGAAGGCACTTCAGAAGTTCGAGAAACAAAAGCAAATATATTGGTGCGAGAATATGAGCTGTTTGCTATGAAGCCCGAGGAAAACATCTCGGAAATGTATGCAAGGCCGAGTGAGATAACAAATAATTTGAAAGTTTTGGGAAAGGAGTATTCTAATCAAGATTTGGTGAGAAAGGTGTTGCGGTCCCTCACACCTCCACAGCACACCAAGGCGACCGTCATCGAAGATTCGAAGGATCTCACCACACTCACAGTGGATCAACTCATCGGATCATTGATGACATATGAAATCAACATCATGAAGCCAGCTGAGGAGGAGAACAAGAAGAAGAAATCCATTGCATTGAAGGCATACCCAGAATCATCGCAAGACAGTGATGGAGGCTCATCTATGGACAGCGATGAGGAAGAATTGATGGCTCTTGTAACAAGGAATGTCCGAAAATATTTCAGAAGAGATGGAAATCTTCTCAGAAAATTCATGAAGAGAAACTACAACAAGAAAGGAGAATCGAGCAAGAAGGAAGAAATCATTTGTTATGAATGTAAGAAGGTTGGGCATATGAGAGGTCAATGGCCCGAGCTCCAAAAGAAGCTGAACAAGGACAAGCAAAAGAAAGGCAAAGCAATGAAGGCAACATGGAGTGATGAGGACTCGGATAGCTCAAGATCCGAAGGTGACAAGAAATGGTTGGGCGAGCAATTCGAAAATCTTTGCTTTATGGCGGATGATGACAAATCTGAGGTAAACTCCGATTCTGAAAATTTTACCCCTGAACAATGGCATTTAGCTTATGTGGATTTGTTTCAGAAGTATAAGAAATCAAAACATGATGTTAAGAAAATGAAGAAGAGATTTTGTGACTTGTTCAACTCTACTAATCCATGTGATAGGTGTAGCTTTTATGAAATGCAAATTGAAAAATTTAAGGATGAAAAAGAAGAGTTTCAATCTAAGCTAACCTTGTATATGGATGAACTAGAGTGTTTGGAGGCAGAAAAACATCATGCATATGAAAATGTTGAAAAATCAAAAAATGAGAATGATGAATTGGCTAAGGAGTTGGATGATTTGAAATTGAGATTGAGTGAATGTGAGAAATCAAAAAGGGAGTTGGAAACCAAATTTGAAACCATGCATGTTGAATTGAAAAGTTTGAAAGATGTTGCTCAAAAATAATTGAAAGGAAAAGAGAAAATTGTTGAACATGGTGAGGCTAGCAATGAAAATGTCAGGAATGAGAGAATTGTTGTGGGACACTCACCCACAAAGAAAAATTCATTTGTGAATAACAAAGTTCAAAAATTATTTGATTCATATGGCTTTAATCATGTTGACTCATGCATGAACTCTTTTGTTGATAAATCTTACATGCATAGGAGTCGGTTTAGAAAGGCAAATGTCACATGCTTCTATTGTGGAATGTTCGGCCACTCAATGTATGTTTGTGATTTGATGAAGGCTGATGATGAATATTTTGAAAGAAGAAATAGAATGCATTTCTCTCATGGTAGGACTAACACTTCGGGACCCAAGCTTGCTTGGGTACCTAAATCAACTTGAGAGTTGTTTTGATTGTGCAGGTCTGTCTAAGAGCCAAATGGAGCAAATGGTACCTAGACAGTGGATGCTCCAAACATATGACGGGAAATAAGAAACTCTTTTCAGACCTGAAGAAAAAGGATGGTGGACTGGTTACTTTTGGCGGAAACAACAAAGGTAAAATTGTGAAAATTGGACGAATAGGTAAGTATTTAAATCAATCCATTGAGGATGTCTTGCTTGTGAATGGTTTGAATCACAGTTTGCTTTGCATCAGTCAACTTTGTGACAAGGGTCACAAAGTCATCTTTGAAAACACACACTGCTCCATTGTAGATAAGGTGCCTCATGAAATAAAGTTTATTGGTGTTAGAGATGGAAACATCTACTCTGTTGATCTTGAAAATTCTCAAACTAAATATCTTTGTTTAGTTGCAAATAAATCAGATGATGCATGGTTGTGGCATCGACGACTTGGTCATGCCAGTTTTAGTGTTCTCTCTAAACTGTTTAGAAAAGATTTGGTAAGAGGCTTACCAAAACTGAATTTTGATGCAAATAAAATCTGTGATGCATGTGCTATGGGAAAACAGACAAGAGTGTCTTTCAAATCCAAAAACATTGTCACCACCACTAGACCCCTTGAACTTCTTCACCTAGATTTATTTGGTCCCACTAGGACACACAGTCTTGGAGGGAAAATTTATGGGTTTGTTATTGTAGATGACTACTCAAGATTTACTTGGGTATTATCTTTAACCCATAAGAATGATGCTTTGCAAGAGTTCGAAGATCTTTACAGGAACTTACAAACTGATAAGGGGTATCAAATTAAAGCAATTAGAAGTGATCATGGAAGAGAATTTGATAACCATGACTTTGATGATTTTTGCAGGAAACATGGGTTTACACACAACTTTTCGGCACCTCGAACCCCACAACAAAACGGAGTTGTGGAAAGAAAGAATAGGACGCTCATGGGGATGGTGAGGACAATGCTTTCTGAAAATGGGTTACCAAGGTATTTTTGGGCCGAGGCAGTGAGCACGGCTTGTTACATCATCAATCGTGCCATGGTAAGACCTATACTCAGGAAAACTCCATATGAACTGTATAAAGGTAAGAAACCTAACATTGCATATCTTAAACCTTTTGGTTCTCCATGTTTTATCTTGAATAACTCTAAAGAATATTTGGAGAAATTTGTCGCAAAGAGTGATAGAGGTATATTTCTTGGTTATTCCTTATCATCTAGAGCATATCGAGTATATAATCTACGTACTCTTGTGGTAGAGGAAAGCCCTCATGTTATCATTGATGAATACACATTAAGAATGTCTAACAAAGATAATCATTTTCTTGATGTAGGGCATGAAGATGGAGAAGAAAAGAAAGATAAGGAAAATCAAGATGTGGATCAAGCAGAGTCGAGCAACAAAAATGATGAAGCTCCAGGCCAAAATGAAGAGCTTCCCAAGCAATGGACGTTCCACAAGGACCATCTACAAGACAATGTCATAGGAGACGTGGAACAAGGCATAAGAACAAGGGCTTCAATCTGGGAAGTTGAAGAAATTGATAATTGTAGACACGCCAATTTTGACATTGCGGCGAGTATATCTCGTATTATATTATGATGCCCCAAAGCGGCCCTCCCGGTCGAATTTTTTAAAATGGTCTTCAATTTTCTGACGAGGTTGAATAATGGTGAAATATGCATTCATGGTCCGAGTACATTGTTGGTCTGAGCATATATATATAACAAAGGTTCGTGCATCTTCATAGCAAGTCTGTACATTCTTCAGTTGTATCAACTCAAGCCTATACATTCATCTACAAAGTCTATACATTCCTCCAAGTCTATACATTCATCTCCAAAGTCTATACATTCCCACCAAGTCTATATATTCTCCAAAGTCTATACAATCCTTAAGTCCATGCATCTCCAAAGTCTATACATTCACTCCAAGTCTATACATTCATCTCCAAAGTCTATACATTCACTCCAAGTCTATATATTCATCTCCAAGTCTATACATTCCCCCAAGTCTATACATTCATCTCCAAAGTCTACACATTCATTCCAAGTCTACACATTCCTTCCAAGTCTATACATTCCTCCCAAGTCTGTACACTCCATGTCTACACAATCCCCCCAAGTCTATACATTCCCACCAAGTCTACACGTCACCAAGTCTACACATCACCAAGTCAACACATCCTAAGTCTACACATCCATAAGTCTGTACATTCTATGTCTAAGCATCAAAGTCTATACATAGCAAGTCTATACGTTGCAACAAGTCTATACATTCAAGTCTACACGTTGGAACAAGTCCATACATAGCAAGTCTGTATGTTGCAGCAAGTCTGTACGTTCAAGTCTGTACGTTATAGCAAGTCTGTACGTTGCAGCAAGTCTATACGTTCAAATCTGTACGTTGCAGCAAGTCTGTACGTTCAAGTCTATACGTTGCAGCAAGTCTGTACGTTGCAGCAAGTCTATACGTTGCAGCAAGTCTGTATATAAAACATAAAAAAGATATATAATATATATTTATAATACCACTTCTTAATCTAATCTCTACTTATTAATCTTAATCCTTATCTTATCTCTTCGTTAATCTACTTACGATATTTATTTCACACTCACTAATACTTCCGTCCCCGCCATTCACTATACACACATATTAATAATATTCTCACGTCTATTTCTCTCTCTCTATTTTTCTTCCCTCTCTCTCACGTAATCCCCCTTTTTCTATGTTCTCACCCGCACTCTCACGGCATACACACTCATTTCACTACACAGACTCCTCTCCCTCACGGCACACAGATACACACACATCCAGTGAACACCTCCCCTCTCGAACCCACAGTCCCTCCCTACCATCTTCTTGTAACACACAACCCCACGTCTGGACACGCACCACTAACGTCAGCACTCCATTCCCATCTCCTCTCCCCACGCCCGTGAACGATCTCTTTCTCGGATCAAACCACCGCATGCTCCCTACTGTCGCCCTCCTCTACCGTGTGAACCCCCACGCCGCACTGCATGCCTCACTTCCTAACACACCACTCCCCCTCTTCCTGGCCCTCTCTTCTCTTTTTCCCTCTCGGCTCTCTCTTCTTTCTCCCGTCTGCAACCCCCTCTAAGCCATTACACCACATCCCGCGCTCCACCTACAACCTCCTCTCCCCCGTGCATGCGTCTCCACCACCGAGCCTCACCGCGGACTTCACACCCCACCTTTTCTCCCGTCTCCCTTTTCTCTTTGGACACCCCCTATCCCTCTCTTCCTCTCTTAGCCGCGGGTGCAACCCCCTTGCATACCGACAGCCCCTCCACCGGCCGCCCGCAGCGCCGCGGTCGCCGTCGTCGTCCTCCGACCACGTCTGCAGCACCACCGGCAGCCCCTCCACCGGCCGCCTGCACCGTGCGGACGCACCCCGCCTGCGCTTCGCGGATGCACCCCACGTGCACAGCAGCCAACAGCGACATCTTCGCCTCCGACTCCGGCGACGCCACCGTCCGCGTCTGGGACGTCCGCGAGCCCGTCTCCACGCTCACCACTCCACCACTGGCGTCGTCTCCTCCACCGCCGCGAGCCCACCTCCGAGCCTGCCGGTCATCACAACCCCACGCCCCCGCCATCCCAGCCACGCCGGAGTACCCCTGCATGCACCGTCCGCTGCATGCCACCGTGAGCTCCCCACGAGTCACCGTCGTCATCCTCCAGTCATCGTCCACCCTACCGGAGCACCACGCGTCCCCATCGCCGTCCACCTCGGCTGCCGTCTCCACCTCGTCGTCAACTCCTCCGGTCACCGTCGTCATCCTCCGGTCGCCGTGGGCGCCGTCTGCCGTGAGCCCGTTGCCGTCCACCTCGCCGTGAAGCCCGTCGCCAACCGCCATCGTCCGTTGGTGCACCCACGACCGTCGTCGCTGCTGCCGCGAAGCCCTCCGCGACGTCGCCGTCGTCGTCTCCACACTGCCCGCGAACACTGCCGTCCTCTCTCCTTCTCTCTATTCCTCTCTACACCTCCCGCCGCGACCGTCACCCCCCTCCGTTCTCTCTTCCTCCACCTCCTCTGCAACTTCTTCCCCCCCGCGGTCTCTCTCTCCCTCTCTTCCTCTCTATCTCTCTCCCTCTCGATCTCTCACTCTTTTTTTTCCAACTCCCTCTCTCTCCCTCTCTCCCACCATATCTCTCTCTCTTTCTCTCTTCCTCTCTCTCTTCCTCCTCCGCCTCTCCATCTCTTTCTCTCTCTTCCTCTCTCTCCCTCTCTCTCTTTCTCCCGCTCTCTCGTTCTCTCCGTCTCTCTCTTTCTCCCCTCCCGCCGCGATCGCTCTCTCTCTCTCTACCTCTCTCTCATTTCTTTCTATTTTTTATTGTTTTTTATCCCTTTCTCACCCTCCCTCTCTCCCGATCTCTGCTCTCATCTCTTTCTCTCTCCCTCTTTTTCTCTTTTTTTATTTTATTTACTCCTTTTTCTTTCTCTTCTCTCTCCCCCGTCTCTATTGTTTTTTTACTCACGCACGCTCCTCTCTCTCACCGTTTCTCTCTCTGTTCTTCTCTCTCTCCTCCCGTCTCTCTCAGTTCTCTCTCTTCTCCTCTCTCCCTCCCATTCCCTTTTTTTTATTATTTTTTTCTCCCCTCTCCCTCCTTCTCTCGATCTCTCCCTCACTGTCCCTCTCTTTCATTTTTATTTTTTTATTCCTCTCGATTTTCTCTCTTCCTCTTTTTCTCTCTCACCCTCTCTCCCTCCCTCTCTCGATTTCTCTCTCTCCCTCATTCTTTTTCTTTTTTTATTCCCTCTCTCACCCCTCTCTCTTCTCTTCTATCCCCCTCTGTCTTCATTTTTTCCCCTCTCCCTCCTTCACTCGATCTCCCCCTTCTGTCCCTGCTCTCTCTGTCCTGTCTCTCTGCCCCTCTATCTCCCTCACGTGCTCTCTTGCCCCCCTTCTTCTCTTATATATATATATACATATATATACACTATATATAGTTATATCTCTTATATGTATTTCATTCCTTGTATTTTATCTTTTCTTTCTCTAAAACTGAAATACCAAAAATCTAAAAAAAAAGAAGGGAGAGTTTTCTTCTCTCTCTTCCTCTCCACTTTATACATATATCTATATATACATATTCACATAAGTATTTGTGTATATAGATGTGTATATTTATATATAAATATATACATATATTTGTGTGAGTGTTCTTGCAGGTGTGTGTGTGTGTAAGTGCGTGTATGCGTCTGTACGGAATGGAAAGAGATGCTCCGGTCCGACTCGTGTTGAAGTCTGTGAAATAAAGAAAGTTGAGTTACCGGACGTTCGAGCACACAAGAAGATGTTCCACTTCACCGTGTACTCGCGCCGTCCTCGTCTTGGAGAAGCTCCCTCGAGCCCGTCATCGGCCCCCTCACTAAGCTTTCTCATCTCTCTTATCTTATTTGATTGTTAAACACATTGCATGCATCATTTGTCATCCATAATACGTCTCTCTCCCCGAGAGACCCTTATTTGATCATCCATCATATCATCTGCCTACCTTTGTGTATAAAAGGGGTTTAAAATAACATCGACCAGGTGCGTCACCATTTACGATTTTATTGTTACTTAGCATATGGGATTGATGCTACACTATCTTTGTTCTTACTTCGTTGCTCTTTCCTTGTCTGATCTTTTGCAAGGGTAATCCAAAGGAGGAGGAGCTGGAGGCTATGGAATCCCCCAGCCCATAGATGAAAAGCAATCGTTCCCCCCTATTCTGAGGTACTCGACCGTCACCTTCCCCGTTTCCATCTTCTCCGTTCCCCTATTTTCATTAGTTATTATTAGGCTTTTGTCTCTCTCCCTCTCTATTTGCTTTCTAAATAACAAACAAAAAGAATCTTTCACTCGATGTGTTTTCTTTGCAATCTTTAATATCTGTATCATTCTACTTTATACCCCACTACCTCTCTTTGTTTTCTTATATCTCGATTCCTCTCATCATCTTCTCCTGTCCCTTTAAAAGACATAAAAGAATAAAAAATAATAAAGGCAACAAAAACCAACAAAAAAATAACAAAAGTTAAAACAAAAAAAGGAAAGAATAACAAAATTAGGGTAACCGAAGGAAGCCCTCTTCGTCGGCCGGCCGCCAGAAGAGGAAGAGAGGACCCGCACTGCTCCCGCTCGGGCGGCGAACGCGATCAGAACACTTCTTGTGGGGTTCTCAGCCCCCTGGCGATCACAGTTCCCTTCCCCTTCTTTCTGTTATACCTTTTCTGTTCAAACCCCGTTGACGGAACCAGTTCCTCGCGGTGGTTTTATTTTCTATCTTTTGTTCGAACCCCGTCGACGGAACCAGTTCCTCGCGGCGGTCTTATCTAACTGGTACGGTGGGTCACCTCCCGCGACCATTTTCATAATTTAATTTCTGCACTGTAACATCCTAACCCCTAACTGTTTAATTTTAACATTCCCCTATCATTGCCTCAAAACCCCGTGGAGAGTGACATCTCGCGGCGGTTTATTTGATCTCCTTTTCATTTGTTCGAACCCCGATCAAGGAATCCGTTCCTCGCGGTGGTTTCATTTCCTGTACTTTTATTCCAACCCCGATCAAGGAATCCGTTCCTCGCGGTGGTTTTCATTTTATGCACTTTCGTTTCAACCCCGATCAAGGAACCCGTTCCTCGCGGTGGTTTTCATTTCCTGTAATTTCATTCCAACCCCGATCAAGGAATCCGTTCCTCGCGGTGGTTTCATTTCTTATACTTTCGTTCCAACCCCGATCAAGGAATCCGTTCCTCGCGGTGGTTTCATTTCCTGTACTTTTGCTCCAACCCCGATCAAGGAATCCGTTCCTCGCGGCGGTTTTTTTTCCGTACTTTCGTCCCAGCCCCGTTGACGGAACCAGTTCCTCACGAGGGCTTCTTTCATAATCCTCATTCTGTCGATTGTTCTTGTTATTCTCATATTTGTTATAAAACCCCGCAAAAGCCAATGCCTAGTGGCGGTTCATGTTGTTCATACTACTGTCATCCCGTTCTGTTAAGTGATATCCTGTTATAGTTAGTTTGCCTAGTTCATGTTGCTATTATCGTTTCGTGATATTAATAGTTTGGTATAATGTGGTGTATCTTTATTTTGTGTATCACTCACTCCTGAATCTGTGGAAACGACTCCCGTCGGACCTTCTCCAGCTTTCACTGTTAAGTTAGTACCCCTCACTCCTCATTCTTGCGCCGCTCCCTTCATCATTACCATTGTTCGCATCAACACTTTGCATTTCGCTTGTTACCCAAAGTCACCTTACGTCATACCCTAATATTCGGTATCTCTAAAGCTACTCCCCAAGCAATAGGTTACGCCTGTTGAAGAGGGAGTTAGTTTGCGCGAGAGGACCTTCGGGTCCCTATCTCCGCCCTGTACCAGAAATTGGGGTAAGTTCAGATTTTATTGTGTCTCACTAGCAGGCTCCTTTTAGGACGGGTTTTCCATTACCCTTCCCTCACTTTTCATCACTACCCCCTCTTGCATTCTGAGTGGACGATCTCAACCGTCTACTTCTCACTTTTCTCTAGCCTTTCATCACTATCCTCTCTTACCCCCCGAGGGTGGATGATCTCTGCCGTCTACACCTGATTGGCGATCACAGTGGGACCTCTTTTTTACTTTCTTCGGTTACCCACAAGCTTTTGGCACCCACAGTGCCTTTTCCTATTGCGCCCACGCGCGCCCACTTTTGGCACCCACAGTGCCTTTTCCTCTTGACACCCACGCATGTCCCTCCTTTCGGCACTCACGTGTGCCTTTCCCTATTGCGCCCACGTGCGCCTACTCCCCTCGTGCACCCCGTGCACTCCCCCGGTCCCTTGTGGTTACTTGAGAGGTCGACGTTGTCTCGTGCACCTACGTGTGCCCTCTCCTTTCGGCACCCCGATGTGCCCCCCTCCTTTTGGCACCCACGCGTGCCCTCTCCTCTCGGCACCCACCTGTGCCCCTCCTGATTGCGCCTACGCATTATGTCTCCCCAATAGTACTTTTGTCATCCCAATTTCATCCTTTGTTCACTACGTGCATTCTTCCACAATCCCTTGTAAGATCTGAAGAGAGTCGCGTCGTCACAGAAAAGGAGCGTTGTGTTGTGATCCTTTGTTGTGTGTATTTGTTGTCTGTTTATATATATCTTGTTAAATTCAGCATTGCATTGCATATCATCTCCCTTTTATTATTATTTTTTTTGTTCCTTTTTTTAGGATCACCCTTTCTTGGTGTAGGAAGGACTCTCCGTCGGGAATTCCTCTCGACAGACTAGGATCTCCTTCATTGAGACCTCCGTAAGTCCCCGACATCGAAGGATTCCTTCTTCGTTCACTGGGCTGGTTGTACCACTGAAGTTCCCTGGAGATAGTCAACCCATTCGTGGTGAGTCGAGTGTCCTTAGATGACACGGCGGAAATCAATATTGTAACTAAGATCTCCCCTATTGTGTGAGCATTATATTGAAAACAAAGAAAAAAATAAAATAAAAATAAAAAAAAAGAAGACGTAAAGCATCAACTTGTGTGCTAACCTCTGTTATTTGTTTGTTGTTGTATGTTATTACGTTCCGAAAAAGTGTTACGGATGGCTGAACACAATTACGATGCTTTCGAGGCCGAGGCCTTCAGCTATGAGCCCCAAATGTATGACCTAGGTCGTGACTCTTATGGAGAGTATAACCCGGACCAGGGCTACTAGGGCGAGCCAGGGGTCCGTGCCATGGACGCTGGCCCGTCTTATCAGTCCTCACATGGAGTACAGGCCACTGTCGGGGAGCTTCCTCCTCCATTAGTGCTCCCTACGCCTTAGATGTCCTAGCTCCTCACATCGATTCCCTTACCCCTCAACAACTTGAAGCGATCCAGGCTGTCATTAAGAGGGGTTCTACTTCTACCTCTCCCCTAGGTCATCCATGCGCCATAGGTGGTCCTCGTGCTGCTCCTTTTCAGGGCCACATGGGTCAACCACCTCCCTCATTTCAGCATCCCTCATGGCCCCAAAATCTGGCTATCCCTCGTACCCCGGTTCGGCCGGGTCATTCCATGGGCACACCTCGCTCCCTTTCTCCTTCACGGCCTTCATGTCAAGCCGCCCCTCCAGGGTCTCAAAGTTGACTCCCAACCTCACAAGTCACACCTCTCCAACAAGCTATCATTGATAAAATTGATCAAATGGAGGAACAATTAAAGAGGATCGCGAGTCCGCGACCTCTTCCTACTCCTCCTCAAGTCAATCCCCTTCACACTTTCATGAATAACATCACTAAAATGGAGAAGGATTGGAAGGAGAGAAGAGATGAGTATGGCATTGAGAATATGAGTGAGCAAAAAGTTCTCCCAAGTTTTAACGATCAAGTGGATGCCGTCCACCCACCATTCATTCATTACACTCATTCATATGGCCCTCTGCCTCCGCATTCATATCCACAAAATCTTTCATGTCAATATACACCATCTCCACTCATCAACACGCCTCCACCACGGCGTCCATTTGAGCTTGATGATCATAAAGAATTGGAAATGGCACATGATGAAATTTATGAAGATTTTAAATACACACCTACTCCGAGTTTTCTTCGTTTCCCTCTTCCACTGCTCCCACAAGAACCCCATGCTCAGGATGAAGCCACCAGTCTTACCCCTGCTTACGAGACATTATGGTGTTACGACGATGGGTCGATGCTTCATCAACCCACGTCAATGCACCATGAGTCAACCACTGATTCTACCCCTACCTATGAAACCACCCGGTGTAACGATGACGGGTTTACACCCCAACAATCCGCATCAATGCACCATGAATCGCCTTCTATTCCTACCCCCCCACATACCACCAAATTCCGACGCTTCCTACGTACCAAGCCTTCTACTGTTACCCCTTCAATTGCACAATTAACCCCCGCACCATTGGCTTCCACTGAGCCTTCTGTTAATCCTTGTCCTCAACCAAGTAATCCTCCATTGTCTCCACCTAAAACCTCCGCTAGCCTTGTATCACTAAACTCAACCACTCTTATTCCTCCACTCAACCCCTTACCTAAACCCGTGATTAACCCTGAGCAGGGCCCATTGATTTTTGCACCCGAGCTAACCTTGTCTCCTCCCGAGCACAAGGAGAAGCTCGCCGTGTTTCAACCCTCACTTACTCTTTCCACAACCCTTTCCATCGAACCTCTATTACCCGCTGAGCCTGTTGTCTCCATCTCGCCTCCATCACTTAAGGCCTCCACCATCCCTATAACTTCAAACCCAACCCCTCTTACTCCTCCATTTGACTCCTCACCCAAATCCGTGGCTAATCCTGAGCAGGGCCCATCTATTTTTGCACCCGAGCCAACCTCGTCTGCTCCCGAGCAGGAGGAGAAACTCGTCATGTTTCAATCTTCGCCTACCCTTTTTACAACCCCTTCCATTAAACCTCCATTACCCTTTGATCATGTTGTCTCCGACTCATCTCCTTCCATCACCTCTCGGAGTGGGTGTACTATTACAAATACACGTGCCAAAGATGATGATCAAGAATCAGACAAGAAGAATTCGGTTACGGCTATGCCATTTAAAATTCAAGATTTTATATGCCGAATGCCGATTTGCGTTCTTGTGCCGGTTATTGTTGAGCAGCCCGAATCTCCATCTCTACCAATGTCCATCAAGAAGGACTCTCAGGAATTGGTGCTAAGTAAATCAAGGGCCAAAACAATAACGATCACGTTACTCATTGGCCAACATGCTTTCAAGGCCCTTATTACCCCTTGTTCGGCCATAGTCCAAATGGCCAATCAAAAGAAGGGGTTCTCCTCATGCATAGTGATGACATGTTCTACTGTTGAGGAGATGATGAACTCTATGTTCAGGGGTGGGTCAGGCCGCTCCTTGTTGGAAGTTTTTGACGTTTTATCTACTCCTCACCAACTTCCATGTAAGGGGCGAACACATGTGTTACCAAGTATATTCACACACGATATTCCAACGCCCTTGAGCAGTCCATCGAATAAGAAGCTCCTTATGTCGAAGGTCAAATTTCCAATGATAGATACCATTCGTTTATCAAGGGAGTTATTTCCTAAGGTGCTATTTCATGTCAAGATCCCTACTGCACAAGTAGAACTCTCAAATTTTTGCTATTTACCAAGAGAGTTATTGTTCATTTTTGAACATTCGAGGGGTCTTACTAAGAGTTCATCAAATGAGATCCCGTGCGCGCTGATCATTAAGCCGGCTGGTCAGGGAAGGATCAGGCCGTCTTTTAGAGCACATAATTGGAGAGAGCGACATGCAAGGCCAAGGTGCCAAGAAGTCATATTGAAGGTTGAGAGGTCACCCTGTGAGAGAGTATCCGCCAGGAAGAAGGGAAATCATAAAGTTGAGCTTAAGAGTGATAAATCCCATGTGGAGGAGCCATCCTGTAGCTCATCTACTGCATACCCCATTCCATCACTGCTTGTGCTGTTATTCATCTTCTTTTTATGGACAATCCATTGGCTGAGAGGACGCTTCCCATCATCTAGATCTACGCAATCAAGCTCCTCTTCTTCTCTAGGGTCTTTGGACCCTCACATTCATCCCCCTCCGGAGCCTCCGGACCCTTACCTTTTACCTTGTCCGGAATCTCTGGACCCCTATACTCATCTCCCTCCGGAGCCTCCGGACCCTTACCTTCCACCTAGTCCGGAATCTCCGGACCCCCATTTTCATATTCCTCCGGAACCTCCGGACCCGTCTCTCTTTAATTCCATATCTTTATCCACCTCTCATCCCTGTCCGGAACCTCCGGATTTCTCATCTTGTTATCCATCCCTCCTAGGGCATCGCGCCCTTCCTTTTCATATTCGTCCGAAGTCTCCAGACCTTTCCTTCTTTCGATTTATCCTTTTGTTCTTCCGTGGCATTGTGTCCTTCGTCCTTTTCATCCCTTTAAATTACCTTTTTGCATACTTTTTCCCAGGACATCGCGTCCCTCATCATTTTCTTCCTCCGGAACCTCCGGATCCATTCTCCTCTGATTCTCCTCCTTTACATCCGGACCCCCCGGATCCGCCTCTCTCAATTCATCAGTTTCTAATTCCTCTCGATCTTGATCCCGAGTCTGACTCGATTCATGTCATATTAATTGTCTCGGGCATCTGCCCATTCTCATACTGCTTTCGAGGTTTTAATCCTCACCTTTTTCTTTGATTCCTTTCTTATCTTGTAAATTCTTCTAGGCATCTTCTGTCTAATTCTTTTTTATCACCATTCCTTTACAATAAACTACAGCAGAAGATAGAAAAGCCATAAGGAGAGTGGCACAGAGATACATGCTGGTCGGAGGAGTGCTGTACAAGAAAAGTCTTACTGGTGTTCTTCTAAGATGTCCTGACGAAGAGGAGGTCTGGAAATGCGTCGAGGAAGCACACTCAGGCGTGTGTGGTGGCCATGTAAACAGCCAAATGTTTACTAAGAAGATCATTCGATAAGGCTTTTACTGGCCTACCATCGAGGAAGATTGTGATGTCTATGTCTGTAGGTGTGTCAAGTGTCAACTTCACTCCGATAAAATTCACTCTCCATCTTCTTCACTTCATCCAGTATCTTCCCCATGGCCTTTCTCCATGTGGGCTTTCGATGTCATTGGTCCTCTCGGTAATCCTAACTCCCTCACTAAGCAAAAATCATTCATCCTTACTGTAACGGAGTACTTCACCAAATGGGCCGAAGCCGAAGCTTACGTGGAGGTTAAAGCATCAACAGTCTGTAAATTCATCATGAAGAACATCATCGCCAGGTTCGGCATTCCAAGCACAATCGTCACCGACAATGGGCCGCAATTTATTTCTTAGGACCTTCAGGATCTCTGCAAAAGGTATAAAATTGCATTGCATCATTCATCACCTTATTATCCACAAGGTAATGGCCAAGCAGAGGCCACTAATAAGACATTGATTAAAATCATAAAAAAGACCTGTGAATCAAACAAGTTCTCGGATTGGCCAGAAAAGCTGATTGAGGCTTTATGGGCCTATCGCACTTCAATCCGTACTCCCACTGGGTAAACTCCGTTCGCCCTTACTTATGGGATGGAGGCGGTAGTTCCGTATGAAATCTTGGTTCCTTCTCTCAGGGTACAGTTGGACAAGGAATTTCCCCTCGACGAATGTCGTGATTCACTCCTTGCTCAATTGGAACTCTTAGATGAGAAACGGCTGGCTGCTGCCGAGCATGCACGTGTATATCAGAACAGACTCACACGTTTTTATCAAAAGAAGGTCATTGAAAGGAAATTTCAAGTCGGTGAAATGGTAGTGAAAAGAATATTCGTAAAACTTGGTGGACCGCATTCTAAACTCCAACCCAATTAGGAAGGACCGTACGTGGTTCAGGCTATGCATCCTGGCAACGCCTACAGACTAGTCAATGCTGAGGGGATCGAGTTATCCCACCCTTGGAATGGGCTTTATCTTAAGAAGTACTACCCTTAGATAGATGTACATAGTGTCAAACAATGATAAAATGGAAAATAACAAAAAAAATAGAAAATAATGAAAACAACAAAAATATGTATATATACGACAACAAAATAAAAAAATGGGAAAAATGAAAAGAAGAAAAAAACTAGAAAATTCAAAATGCCAATGCTGGGAGATCACCATGTAGTTAAGTCATTGCATTCAACCTCCATGTTGGGATAGGGCCTATAGCGACCCGAGAATCCGATTACCGGGAAGGCCCGATAACCCGAGACTCGCACCGCCGCCCACGAGCCGGGAGGGCTCGGAAGGGCTAAAAGGAGTGTGGAGGCACAAAGAAATAGGAAATAAAGCAGGACAACTCAAAAATTAACAGAAATAAATAAACGACTACAACAGAGTCCAGTCCAACAGAAAGTACAGTCTAAAGCATTAAAACGTACCACATGCCAAGTGAACACTCGGCCCGGCAAGCTGATAACTAAGAACCTCCGCTCCGCACCCTCGAACCTCGAGGAAGGACCGCCACACCTGAAAAGTAGGGAATAAGTCTCCAAAACAGAGACTCAGCAGGGATCCCGCGGAACCCCAACCGGAAACAACGGCGGTAGCGGAAGAGAGAGCTACAACTACAGCAGGAACAACAAACCGATGGCCGGTCAAAAAACTCGGCACTACAGCTACTCCTACTGTACCAGAAGGCACACCTCGATCACGCAGTCGAAGCTACCAAACCACGCTAGTACCACCTACCGAAGTACAAACACACGGCAACCACGCCGTAGAGGCCTGTCCCCCGGACAGCCAACCTGGACACGCTGTCCAAGGTGCAACCCCGACCATCCGATCGCGGGTACCGCACCACAAGACGCCACCTCGGTAAAGCCACTAGCACTAGTCTCACGGCGCAAGAACCTACACACGCGCCAAGGTGAAACAACCGAACTCACCGGTCAACACGACCGAAAACCCGAAGGTCAAAGACACAGAGACTGACAGTCTGTCACTCCGTACTCGACAGGAGTACCACCCACTAGAAGCACAGCCGGTAGCGTCCCCTGACGTCTTACACCGCACCGCAGGTGAACTGCCTGACGTGGTAGGTCCTACCCGAGGCGCGAACACCGTACAAGTAACCACAACAAGTGACTAGCTGGGGTCACGCCCGTCGACGTGCGTCCACTGTCCCCAACCACGTGTGCACACACAGACCACGCGTCCTAGGTCTGGCCCTCTGACCGGTTTTCCCCTGGCACTGGACTCTGATTTGACGAGGGGCCCGACGGTAACCAGTCTAAAACCGTCCTTAGGGTAAGCCCGTACACCACTTCCTGGTGCGACCAGCACACGCGTACTGATAGGCTACGACTAGTGGAGGGTCACTGAAGGACTAGACTCTCAACTCAACGGAAAACAACGTCCGAATCCGACGACGTACGGGGACCACCCCACGTATCGGCCCCATCGCACGGTGACCACAGTCGGAGAAGAAACAGGACTCGCAGTCCTCAGCCACGCACGCACCCTGCGCGAGAGTCGAGAAAACTCAAGTGGAACTAAGCCACTGGACTCTGGGCAGTCCTCTAGACGCACTACACCCAACGGTCCTTGAGTCACAAGACTCGGGGTCAAGACCGTTGTACGCAACAGCACAAGGCCGTCAATCTAGTCCAATCTTTAGGTCTAAAACCACGGTAGCACAAGTACCGAGACAAGTCACGAGTCGCCAAGACCACTCTCTCGGAAAGGGAATGCAAAGGACTAAGGCCACCCACACGGGCCACACGGAAAACACAGAAGCACGATTCCCAGGGCAGCACACAAGCCGCCACAACGATTTCCCATCTTGTAGCAAGCGGGAAACCTCCAGCCCCAGGCCGGATAACTGGACTCGCAGTCCAAGGCCAAGCACATGGCCCACATGGGAATCGCCTTCCAAAGGAAACCCACGACATGCGGGAGAGACCCCACCGCACGCACACCAGTACACGGTGACTCGATCTAGCGTAACACGAGAGTCCGAAACACGTGGGGTCACCCAGACCCAACACACCTATGGACACGTTAATCGAGGCAACACGGTCCCTCCCGACACCCCAAAAACACAGACACAGAACCCATGGGGTGTCCGGGATATTCACAAGGCCGGAGGTCGACCACTGGGTCACAACCGTGTCGACCGGAGACCAAAACAACACAATCGGAATGCTAAAAGGTCACATGGACCCTTAAGCTCATGACACGCAAAACGAGGTAAGTGGGACCTCCTCTGGACACCCAAAGACACGGTCACGGAAGTCCACGGGGTGTCCGGAACACTCACGGGACCTAATGTCAACCACTGGGTCACAACCGGGTCGACCGGAGGTCAAAACCACGTAAACAGGAACCAGAACATGGTAGTGGTCACCTGGTGACCGCGACCAGATGGTAGCGGTCGACCGGCGACCGCGACCATGCTGTCACGGTCGCCTCACGACCGCGACCAGCCACGCTCAACCCCGCTGGTAGTGGTCGCCCGAGGACCGCGACCAGGTGGTAGCGGTCATCCCCTGACCGCGACCAGGTGGTAGCGGTCATCCCCTGACCGCGACCAGACAAAAGCGGTCTATCACACGACCGCGACGCTCGAAGGCCTTCCGACCCAAACACAAGGGTGAAAGCGATTCTCCCAGGACCGCGACCAGATGGTAGCGGTTACTGGTGGACCGCGACCATTCCGGAAAATCGGGAACGGCAGGAAAACCCCAAAAATCCACGCCACGCCCCCAAACATCCACGGATGAGGGGGAAAACATAGAGGAAGCTCCCCAACAACCCCTAGCGTGCATCTATGGCCTCGGATCGGCCTAAAACGCAATGAAACGGGAGATCGGCCCACAAGCCCTAAAACATGGATTTTTGCCCAAATCACCCCGTTTGGCCCGCTCGGCTCACCGTAGCCCACGAAACTTGCGGGAAAAGAAAGAGCACGAGCTGGGGGTCCATCACCCTACCTCCACCGAAGATTTCACGCACCATGGACGCCGATCCATGAAGAAAACGCCGTTGAAGCCTCGCCGCTCCACGAACTCACGGCCGAGCTTCACCGCGCCTCCACCGCCTCGATCCTCATCCATCCTCGCCCGCGCCTCGCCCTCGCCGTCCCCGCCTCGCCCGTACTCCGCCCCATCGGCCGTCGGAGAGAGAGGGAGAGAGGAGAGAGCGTGAGAAGAGAGAGGGAGAGAAGAGAGAAATGAGAGGGGAGAGAGAGGGTGTGGGGTATAAATAGGAAAATCCAGAAAATCAGAAAAATCTTGAAAAATAGAAAATCACACCCTCGCGATCATCGGAACGCGCCGATCGCAACGGTACCACACTTGCCTAGGTGAACGGCCCGGTTCACCCGCAACGAGGTTCCGAAGGGAAAGCCGAAACCCAAGCCGGGAATCGGAAAACACACGCGGAAAAAGTCGCGGAACGCCTCCGGGCCTCTGAAACGACTCCGGATCGCGCCGATCCGAAGACGAAAGATGTCCGAAACGAAATTTCGGACACAACGGAGTCGGACGCTCCGAGAAACTAGATCCGGGACCCACAAACGAGGATCCGAAAAACTCGGGGCATTACAGCCCTCCCCCCTTAAAGGAATTTCATCCTCGAAATTCAGGACCAAGCATGAAGTCACAGGGGAAGAACACAGAACGAACTGACAACGCTGTCAGAACTCCAGCACAGAAAATCTCGGTTCTCATGAAAACACCAGTCCTGAGGGACACATCCAGACTTACAATCACAAATAACACCTCGCTCCTCGCGTCGAGGACACTGGCCAACAGAGCAGGCATATACCAAAGGACACAGTCCGACATCACCTTAGACAATGCGAGAACCAACATGGCACCGTAGCCACAATCTTGCTCACCGAGGAATCACAACCCTCGACATGAGCAACAGCTACCGATTCATCCAATGGTCGACAGACAAATCGCACATCAGCTTCGCAGCCAGCTGACAGGTCGCACACCCTCCTCAAGGGAGCAACCAAAACAGAGCCTCCACCAGCTCAAGCAGTCCTCTCCACAGACCGCAACCAGAACATCGGCTCAGCACCAAGAAACACCTCACACATGGCAAGCCGAAAGCCGGACATAACACTGTGCCAACTCTTGTCAGAAGAAAAACTTCGACAAAGTCCAGACCCCATCCGGAAAGGCACATCACAGAAACGACCACCAAAGGTCTCGCTGGCACACGGCTCTTGCCACGCTCGAGCCCCAACAACCAGCATCTTCTGTCTCTGAAAAGACCATCCACTGGTCACCAATTACTCGTCAACGGGAAACCTCCGCTTGCTCAGCTTCTTCCTTCTTTCATGGTCCTCGACCGGGTCCAAAGAAAACATTCCAAACATCGGCAAGCCATCCGTCGACTCACACACAAACTGATGCCGCATCTCGAGCAGCACACTTCTCAGACACCACATCCGAGCTCGAACATCACTCCAACTCGACCCTCTCGGGGAGCACGACGAAATCAAATGACGGATCCTGGTGTCTTCAATCATCACCTCACTGGACTCAGACTCACAGGGGAATCATCCCATGCTGGTCACCAAACCAGGAATAACCATTGCGACACCAACGTCCTATCAAGGACCATCCTCCGACGCCCATCTCACAAAAGGCCTCCGCCCACAGGCGTCACTTATCCATCTGGTCTCATCAAATCCTTCGATCAATGCAAGTGGACACCGGCCAATCCCGATTCCGCCCTTACCACAGAGCCACGGGACACCACCTGAACAGTGCTCACGGGTCCCCAAAGCAACAAACATCTCACCGCGGTTGGCTACGAGACTAGCCTTACCAGTCACTCGCAGCTACCAACAGGAACCCACAGCCAGCCAGAGATCACTCCTCCAAGAACGATCTCAACCGAGGACACGATTGGGAACACAAGTCGGGCGCCAAGCCACCGACTCTGACCAACACGTCCTCGACCGCCGTCAGGCGACATCCTCAACAACCTTATCCAGGTCCAACACCGACGCCTGACACGACTTCTAACACAGGAACATGGTGCTCATGCGGCGCACTAGCCAGCACTTTTCCCCAACACACCATCTTGCCAGTGCCAAGAATCACGATATCTCGGGCAACGGCATGGCAACGACACGTTTCACACCGAGGAACCCATCCTCCGATGCTCAACGTAAACTCAGGAATCCGCTCATAGCAACCAACGCTACGATCCTGAACCAGTGGGTTATGGGCCCACCACGCTTCCGCTGCGCACTCTGATCCGCGCGCACAGCCGAGAAAGCAAACACCGCCCAACCAGCACTCGTCCTTCCGGAACAGCGCCAGCACCCTCACACGACAAGGGAATGGGCACAACTTCTCACAGGCAACCACCTTGCCAAGACAAGGAGCACGTCTCGCACGGACTTCATGGCACACAAGGCCAACCAATCCGAACACACAATGCAAGACGGCGATCCTTAGCCGAACGCAATCTCTCCAACCAAAGGAGAAACCAGCGCACTTTCGACCAAAGGAAGAACTCCACGCTCGACCTGACCTCGTGATGGGGACATCAACGACAGCCCGCTCACATTGTGTTTACATTTACGTCCTTTTGTATTTTTATGAATACCCTCGTGATATATGGGTACACAATTGTAGGTCTTAGTGGGTTTATTTGCAAAAGGCCATTGGGTTTCTTTGCAAAAGTGCATGTAGGCCCTGCAGGGGCCCCCTCCCTCCTCCTTATTGGTCCACTTGGACTTCCGGGCCCAAGGTGGCTGGTCCATGGTCCAACCTTGGACTTGGACCTAGATTTAATTAAAGAAGACAATTCCAACTTGCCTTCTTAAAGGGGGGGGGGGGGGGCGAACCATGTATTATATTGGGATTTATTGTGGTTGTTCAAACCACATCCCAGCCCTTCACTCATCAACCCTTGATCCAAGGGTCTAGAATTAGTTAGAGACCTAGCCTATATAATGTTGTATTTTTCATGAGAAATAGAATGGAAAAATCAGAATTTTTGTGAGTGTTCAAGGAGCTTGGTGCGCCCCTCTCTCCTCCCTTACTGTTCTTCCTTCCCCAACCCTAGATCTAGAGTGTATCCCTCTTCTATCATCCCCTCTCAATCTCTGGTGATCGTCTGTGCCGCCGCCGCCGCCGTTCGTGCCGCCTTCGAGCCGCCGTGGAATCGTCATCAAGTTTCTGTCCTGCTGGATAGAGGTGTAGTTCGAGAATTCCTGAAGCCAGCCACGAGTTCTGATCGATTTGAAATTTTGAGGGTTGGTTCCTATCTTCTAGCCCCTTCTCCAAAAAAAACTTTAGGTTCAAAATCCACCGTTTCATATCCTTACCATTTCGTTCAACTCTCAATCTCAGATCTGTTCTGTCACTATCTACAGTGATAGTAGCCCTGAGTTTCATATCTTAGGTCCACTTTTTGATTTGTTTTGGTTCTCCCAATTTTACTTGAGGTTACACCCATCCACCCCTTCATCCAAAATTTTTCTCAATTTTTGGTTCGTCTATTTCATATTTTCTAAAAATCTTTCTCAATCCCAGCTACAGTTCTATCCCCCTGTTCCCAGATCCAACCACCAGTCACCCCAAAAATCATAGTAAATCACCACCACCTCCAAATCAAATTCCAAAAATAGTCCCCATTCCATGGTTTGATCCCCTACAACTTTGAAGAAGAGCTCAAGAGCTGAATCGGAGGTTTACTAGGCGGTCAATGGTGGTTCTCAGACAAGTACCCTACAAATATGAGGTTTCGGTTACTGTACAATAGGGGCTTGTAAATTCATTAAAGTTCTGATCCGACTAGATCCAGCAGATCTCTCTGGGTCTAGATTGAAGCATTTGAAGAGAGCTTTCCAACGATAGCTCACGCGTCCCGATCCAACGTCGGGATTGATCGCAGCGGCCGTTTTCGCCGGAGCGCGTGCTGCAAAATAGCAACCACCAGTCCGTGGACAGCAAACCCAACGGGTGCCGATCGGAACCGCCCGACCCCCAGGCGACATTCCGGTGTGCCGCCAACCCAGGGAACACTTTCCTAAGTGTCCACACTACAGCGGCGCCACCGGGTCCCACACGACCCCTCCAGACAGCACATGGGCCCCACGGTCGTGATCACGCGTGTAGTCGAATCAACACACGAAGCTGCCCGTCATCCCGAATTCGGTCCTCCCGGGCCCCTGGTGTCGCCGTTTACCTCCCTGCGTGGAGTGGGCATATTTCCATTGCTGTAATATTCATGTATTAACTGTCCCGGGAGCACGAGTTCGGCCGGGCCCGTCGTCCCCACGCCGAGCGCGTGGAGGTATCGCATTCGCTCCCGTACTTGGCATTTTGCTTAATTTTCATATATACTTGCTTATGCCACTGCTAGAGAGCATGATAGGGTAATTAGCTCGATGTCTATTTATATCACCGCTGCTGCGAGAGAGAGCGTTACCGTCCCGTGACCCGATCCGGGCACAAGTGAGAGCCAACCACCCTAGCTCACAACCGGTTTCTCAACCGCGCACATCCGACGCTTCCCTCGTTAAGGGGCAGTCACGAGCTTGTCGTGTCCGTGGTCTCGTCCCGCATCAATTTGGTATCAGAGCGAGTTGAGTCTAGGGTGTCAAAAAAAAAGAGTGTCATTTACGTCTAATCAGTAGTCGATCTAAGTCATGTTTAGGGTCATCATTGTTTTAAAACAAACAAAAAAGAGTCTTTTCGCATTTGTATCCCTTTACTCGGTATATCAAAAGGTGTTGTCCGAACGTTAGGCTACGCCTATCGGGAAGACCGCACACTTGCGCGAGTGATCTTCGGATCGATTAACTCCGCCACGTGCCGAGTTTTGGTTACGTCTAGGTGCATCATATTAGTGTGTGTTTGCTTTAGTCGGCGTCGTCTAGTCGGTGTGTTTGCATGCCCACTCATCGAGGTACTCAATACTCACCCCCACCACCACCAATGGCGGAATCCCGAGTCTATAGTTCTGATGAGGTGGCCACTATGTTCCGAACTCTTATGGGAAAAATGGATGGGTTGAGTGAGCGCATGGATGAGTTAAGCACTCGAGTGGATAGGATGGAAGAAGCGAGTACCCGAGTTAATGGCCTAGGCACCCGCCTAGAAGAGAGGATGAAAGTTGTAGAGGATAGGGCCCTGGGTCGAACCAGTCCGTTCAAGGATTGGTCGGGAGAGTCACCGCACTAGAGAGAGGCCCTGTCGAGGCACCACCGATTGCCCCAGTCCAGGCACCCGTCCCACCTACACAAGGTCAACCGGAGTCGGTTCATCAAACCGTGACTCCAAGGGTTCACGGGGTAGCTAATAGGAGGCATGAAGTCCCCGAGGTGCATGACTACGAGTCCGATAATGAGCATCGGGGACATGGTCATGATTATCGCCATACACGGCGTACCCACGACCAAGATATGGATGAACGGGCCATTCGGACCGTTCGGGCCGACCCTCCCACCTTTGACGGTTCCTTAGACCCGAAGGTCTACCTTGATTGGGAGGCTGGTATGGACCGATATTTTGAGTGGTTCGAGATATCGGACCAACGAAAAGTCAAGTATGCCAGGATGAAACTTTTAGGCCAAGCCCAAACCTATTGGAGAAACATGGAGAACCTATTGTTTCATCGTCAAGAACCCCTGATCGATATATGGACCGATATGAGGGCGAAGCTTAGGAAGAAGTACCTCCCTACCTCCTATCGCCAGCGTCTTATAGAGAGGTGGCAAAGTCTCACCCAAGGAGACCGGTCCGTCTCGGATTACATCGCCGAATTTGATGAGTACTACTTGCGATGCGATGCCACGGAGGAGGATTCCCTTACCGTCTCCCGGTTTCGGCGTGGTCTACGCCCACACCTACGGTATGAGCTTCTCCGCCGCAAGGTAGACAAGCTGGAGGATGCATACCAAGTTGCTCTCGAGATGGAGTAATTCGAGGGTGAGTTCGAGTCTATTCCCCGGTGGAGCCCTGCTCCTCCCTGTAGTGACTCCCGTGGCTCCTTAGGTTCATACCCGAGGGGACCCATGACTCGTCCACAGGAGCCCGCCTGTCAGGAGCACTTTGCTCCTAGACCTCGACCTCCCCCACCATGGGATCTACCTCCACCCCATCCACCGGCACCCGTTGCCCGTCCCCCAGCTCCTATAGCCCGTCCTCTGGCACCGGCACCCCCTCCACTATTGTCCAAGGCACCTACACCTCCCCCATTGCTGCCTACACCCCCTACCCGACGGGATGATAAGGGTAAGGCCCCTCTTTTCGGGGAGAGTAGTCGATCGCGAGTGCAGTGTTTCCACTGTCATGGATTTGGCCACATTGCCAGCGAGTGTCCCGCTCGCGCCACCCTAGCCTTAGGTGTTGGAGGATCCGTACCTCCCGAGCCTGAGTGTGTTGATTACGAGGCCGATGAGGCACTAGCCGAGGAGTACTATGCCTTGGGAGGGGAAGAGTGGGAGAGCTCTCCCGCCGCTCAGGATGCAGCCACCTAGTGGGCTTGATGCTACCACCTTCGTCTAGAGTCGTGCATGAGTCGGTGTGTTTTCCTTGTGTGGTTTGTTTTGTGTGGTGTGTTTTGAGTCGATTGTTTGTGTGGTTTGCATACGTGTGTTAGTGCATGGTGAGCCTGCATGTGTCTTGTGTAAGCTCGTTGTCATTCTCTTATGAGTAAGAGGTGATTGGACTCACTTGATGAGTATGGGATCGGTTCTACTTCTATACCCAGATCAGTCACCTATAGGGACTCAACGGTGATTCCTAGTGAGTCTTCGAGCTGCTTCCTTCCTTTTTTGAGAGTTCCCCTTCGGAGTGACCACCTTTAGCCCATAGCAGTTCGTATATCGAGTATATATGGAATGAGCAGGTGACGATCGCTTGGAGTGGAGCATACCCGCGCTACTTGGCACGGTGACGGATCCGCCGGAGTACCGGAGCAGCCATACCCTTACTCGACGGGGTCGAGTTCCTCCCACCCGGGGAGAATTGATGGGGACATCAACGACAGCCCGCTCACATTGTTTTTACATTTACGTCCTTTTGTATTTTTATGAATACCCTCGTGATATATGGGTACACAATTGTAGGTCTTAGTGGGTTTATTTGCAAAAGGCCATTGGGTTTCTTTGCAAAAGTGCATGTAGGCCCTGCAGGGTCCCCCTCCCTCCTCCTTATTGGTCCACTTGGACTCCCGGGCCCAAGGTGGCTGGTCCATGGTCCAACCTTGGACTTGGACCTAGATTTAATTAAAGAAGACAATTCCAACTTGCCTTCTTAAAGGGGGGGGGGGGGGGGCGAACCATGTATTATATTGGGATTTATTGTGGTTGTTCAAACCACATCCCAGCCCTTCACTCATCAACCCTTGATCCAAGGGTCTAGAATTAGTTAGAGACCTAGCCTATATAATGTTGTATTTTTCATGAGAAATAGAATGGAAAAATTAGAATTTTTGTGAGTGTTCAAGGAGCTTGGTGCGCCCCTCTCTCCTCCCTTACTGTTCTTCCTTCCCCAACCCTAGATCTAGAGTGTATCCCTCTTCTATCATCCCCTCTCAATCTCCGGTGATCGTCTGTGCCGCCGCCGCCGCCGTTCGTGCCGCCTTCGAGCCGCCGTGGAATCTTCATCAAGTTTCTGTCCTGTTGGATAGAGGTGTAGTTCGAGAATTCCTGAAGCCAGCCACGAGTTCTGATCGATTTGAAATTTTGAGGGTTGGTTCCTATCTTCTAGCCCCTTTTCCACAAAAAAATTTAGGTTCAAAATCCACCGTTTCGTATCCTTACCATTTCGTTCAACTCTCAATCTCAGATCTGTTCTGTCACTGTCTACAGTGATAGTAGCCCTGAGTTTCATATCTTAGGTCCACGTTTTGATTTATTTTGGTTCTCCCAATTTTACTGGAGGTTAGACCCATCGACCCCTTCATTCAGAATTATTCTCAATTTTTGGTTCGTCCATTTCATATTTTCTAAAAATCTTTCTCAGTCCCAGCTACAGTTCTATCCCTCTATTCCCATATCCGACCACCAGTCACCCCAAAAATCATAGTAAATCACCACCACCTCCAAATCAAATTCCAAAAATAGTTCCCATTCCTTGGTTTGATCCCCTACAACTTTGAAGAAGAGCTCAAGAGCTGAATCGGAGGTTTACTAGGCGGTCAATGGTGGTTCTCAGACAAGTACCCTGTAAATTTGAGGTTTCGGTTGCTGTACAACAAGGGCTTGTAAATTCATTAAAGTTCTGATCTGACTAGATCCATCAGATCTCTCCTAGTCTAGATTGAAGCATTTGAAGAGAGCTTTCCAACGATAGCTCATGCGTCCATATCCGACAGCGGGATTGATCGCAGCGGCCGTTTTCGCCGGAGCGCGCGCTGCAAAACAGCAACCACCAGTCTGTGGACAGCAAACCCGACGGGTGCCGATCGGAGCCGCCCGACCCTCGGGTGACATTCCGGTGTGCCGTCAGCCCAGGGAACACTTCCCTAAGTGTCCACACTACAGCGGCGCCACCGGGTCCCACACGACCCCTCCAGACAGCACATGGGCCCCACGGTCGTGATCACGCGTGTAGCCGAATCAACACACGAAGCTGCCCGTCATCCCGAATTCGGTCCTCCCGGGCCCCTGGTGTCGCCCTTTACCTCCCTGCGTGGAGTGGGCATATTTCCATTGCTGTAATATTCATGTATTAACTGTCCCGGGAGCACGAGTTCGGCCGGGCCCGTCGTCCCCACGCCGAGTGCGTGGAGGTATCGCATTCACTCCCTTACTTGGCATTTTGCTTAATTTTCATATATACTTGCTTATGCCACTGCTAGAGAGCATGATAGGGTAATTAGCTCACTTTCTATTTATATCACCGCTGCTGCGAGAGAGAGCGTTACCATCCCGTGACCCGATCCGGGCACAAGTGAGAGCCGACCACCCTAGCTCACAGCCGGTTTCTCAACCGCGCACATCCGACGCTTCCCTCGTTAAGGGGCAGCCACGAGCTTGTCGTGTCCGTGGTCTCATCCCGCATCACCTCGAACCTCGCGCACATTGGAAACAGCACCATCCAGCACCAAGGAAAACCATCGCTTCCATCAGGTCAGCGCCTCCGACACACTCGACGAATGTCACGTCGGACCACATTCATAGCATCTACCGATGCACCACCGCTGCAATTCCTCGAACTGCAACACAGCATGCCAAGAGCCGCAACACAAGCCATAAGAACAACCGCCGACGCTCATCCTCGAGTCCCGAAACTCACCGCGGAACCTTCACATCTCAAACCAACTCCAGGGCGAACACACCCCATTCGCACACAAGAGCGCAGGAGCAAGACTTACTGGGACACCACAGCCCAATCCTACCTCGAAATCCACAAAACAACCGGGACCGACACGTCATTTCTGACGCCACAGAGCACGACAAGGACATCAGGCTCGATAAATCAACAGCTCACCGAGAAGACATTCCGCTCACCGGAGCACACATCTTGATCAGAACACCCGCTCTACCACCTTAAACCACGACCTAAAAATCTCAGGGGCTGGATAAATCTCAAGCTGGAGTGGCCAAAACCGACAGCAGCTCCCTCAGAGCACGCTCACGGCCTCTTAACCACGAAAAATCCTCTCCGGCCACCTGACCACGCCGCAGGTTCCTCGAACGTAGCACCGCGAGCTCACGCCTGCCAGCAACCTCTGCCCAACGCAGCACAACTAGGGCCACCACCGATGAGGGAGAAGGCTCTCGACCCCGATCCTTAGACCCCATGCTGGCACGAAAGCCGCGGACAGCAACCACCTTCGCAGCGCCGCACAGCGCACTCAAGCTCTCAAGCGAGAAACAAGGTAGAAAGCGAACACAAAACCCTAAGCTAGCTGCCGACTGTACTGTACCTTACGGACTCTGATCACTGTAACAGTTCGAATTCCTACGTACGTTCACAACCACCGCTCTGATACCAGCTGTAGCGACCCGAGAATCTGATTACCGGGAAGGCCCGATAACCCGAGACTCGCACCATCGCCCACGAGCCGGGAGGGCTCGGAAGGGCTAAAAGGAGTGTGGAGGCACAAAGAAATAGTAAATAAAGCAGGACAACTCAAAATTTAACAGAAATAAATAAACGACTACAACAGAGTCCAGTCCAACAGAAAGTACAGTCTAAAGTAGTAAAACGTACCACATGCCAAGTGAACACTCGGCCCGGCAAGCTGATAACTAAGAACCTCCGCTCCGCACCCTCGAACCTCGAGGAAGGACCGCCACACCTGAAAAGCAGGGAATAAGTCTCCAAAACAGAGACTCAGTAGGGATCCCGCGGAACCCCAACCGGAAACAACGGCGGTAGCGGAAGAGAGAGCTACAACTACAGCAGGAACAACAAACTGATGGCCGGTCAAAAAACTCGGCACTACAGCTACTCCTACTGTACCAGAAGGCACACCTCGATCACGCAGTCGAAGCTACCAAACCACGCTAGTACCACCTACCGAAGTACAAACACACGGCAACCACGCCGTAGAGGCCTGTCCCCCGGATAGCCAACCTGGACACGCTGTCCAAGGTGCAACCCCGACCATCCGATCGCGGGTACCGCACCACAAGACGCCACCTCGGTAAAGCCACTAGCACTAGTCTCACGGCGCAAGAACCGACACACGCGCCAAGGTGAAACAACCGAACTCACCGGTCAACACGACCAAAAACCCGAAGGTCAAAGACACAGAGACTGACAGTCTGTCACTCCGTACTCGACATGAGTACCACCCACTAGAAGCACAGCCGGTAGCGTCCCCTGACGTCTTACACCGCACCGCAGGTGAACCGCCTGACGTGGTAGGTCCTACCCGAGGTGCGAACACCGTACAAGTAACCACAACAAGTGACTAGCTGGGGTCACGCCCGTCGACGTGCGTCCACTGTCCCCAACCACGTGTGCACACACATACCACGCGTCCTAGGTCTGGCCCTCTGATCAGTTTTTCCCTGGCACTGGACTCTGATTTGACGAGGGGCCCGACGGTAACCAGTCTAAAACCGTCCTCAGGGTAAGCCCGTACACCACTCCCTGGTGCGACCAGCACACGCGTACTGATAGGCTACGACTAGTGGAGGGTCACTGAAGGAGTAGACTCTCAACTCAATGGAAAACAACGTCCGAATCCGACGACGTACGGGGACCACCCCACGTACCTGCCCCATCACACGGTGACCACAGTCGGAGAAGAAACAGGACTCGCAGTCCTCAGCCATGCACGCACCCTACGCGAGAGTCGAGAAAACTCAAGTGGCACTAAGCCACTGGACTCTGGGCAGTCCTCTAGACGCACTACACCAAACGGTCCTTGAGTCACAAGACTCGGGGTCAAGACCGTTGTACGCAACAGTACAAGGCCGTCAATCTAGTCCAATCTTTAGGTCTAAAATCACAGTAGCACAAGTACCGAGATAACTCACGAGTCGCCAAGACCACTCCCTCGGAAAGGGAATGCAAAGGACTAAGGCCACCCACACGGGTGTTGACACCTAAAATATAACAGAGAATGGAAATGAGACATAATGGAAGATTGAGTGAGAGATGAAGATCCCGGAGATTCCTACAAAACCAGGATTACGGAAGATACTTCATTAAAGCTACCACCCGGCTGAGGTCCTCCCCGGCCAAGCTGATGTCCGGTGTTGTCATCCCCCAGATGGCAATACTGATAAGAATCGTAGTCTATCGACTGATGAAAACTCCAGAGGTATTCTGATAAGATTATGTCAACCCATCAACTAAAAAGAACTTCACCCGTTCTGGCGGATTCGAAGGACTGACAAATGAAAAGACAGATTAGGCGTCCCTGAAGCCTAGTGATAAAAAGAAGTAGAGCAATAAGAAAAGGAGTCGGGGGCCTAAATTGGCCATGGCGCCGAAAGCCCTTCACCACGGCCCAAGACTGGCGCCGAGAAGCCTTTGCGCCGGGAGCCTTCGCAAGATGCACGTCGGGAACCTGATATGTGCACACCGAGAGACCCATACGGAGGGAGGAGAGCACTCAGCTTATAAAAACCCCCCTTCCTCTTGAGATAAAAAAAAGAGAAGAAACCTCATCCAGAAAATAGATAGAAAAAAAAGAGAAAGAAAAGGGAGCGAGTGAAGAAGCTGCTGCGAAGCTCGAGAGAAGGAGAAGGTGGGATGCTCGGGGAGGGAAAGGAGTCAATGCTCTGCCCTCCCCCATCCTCCTGGTATTCCGAATGGGTTTTCTTTTCTTCTCTCATGTATTCTTTCTACCCTTGTATGTGGGATTTCTTCTACTCGAAGGATGTTCAAAGTCCCCTTTCGACTATCGTCCGAGTTATCTCGCTGTAGCCAATGAAGTATGAATAATAAAGATGGTGGAATGAGTAGAAGCTCGAGTTTCTTTCTCTCACCCCTCTCTGATGAGCATGGTAGCTATCATTTCGGTTGCGGATTTTGATCGATGAGTCCATGATTTCAGGTGTCTGTCGGTAGTCCTGGCGGCTGATAGGTACTCCCTGCTGCTTGCCTCTCTCGCAGCCCCGGGGGAGTTGGTACAGAGCCCCGATCCTCACCTCTATGGATCCCTGGGCTTTGTCCTCTCTATCTCTCTCTCTCAGGGTATCTGTCGTCCCCTGCATACATTGATTGCTCGAATGCTTAGGACTCTGATAATCCCTTGTGTTTATACGCATGCCTGTTTAAGATGGGACGGAGCCAACAAAGCCTCAATCCTCACTGTGGATTTTTGGGCCTTGTTTCCCCCCTCTCTCCCTCAATGTCATCGATGATTTAAACGTCGCGGAGTCCGTGATTTTCTTCTCAAATTTCTCAAGCCACTAGGGCCATTGCAGGGATCAGAGGTTGTCGTCTCTCGATCTCCTGGATGGTCGGCAATACTGATGGCGTGAAGCCTGTTCCTGAGAGCTCGAAGGCCCGGTGACTCTGATCCCTCGAACCCCTTTCATCTGTGACCCCCTGCTGTCAACCTGGTAGGCCCCTGGCTCTTTCCTCACTTGCCTCCTGAATCCATTCCCCAGCCACTGTCTGAATCCTGAGAAAAATCCCTAGAACAGAGCACCGTAAAACCCCATAAGTCCTCACGGCGCTCAAGCCCAGCACCTTCTCGGCGCCAAACTCTCCCGGCGCCGTGAATAGTTCCCGGCGCGGCCCTCAGCGCGCCGAGAACTCTCGCTCCGAGATCCTCATCTTCCCCCCTTCAGCACATGCCGAGAGTCCCCCTTCGTGGCGCGCCGGGAACTCCCTTTAGCCCGCGCCGAGAAGCCATGCCATATTTCTGAACCCTCACGCCGAGAACCTCTTTCTTCTTGGTCTGAACCTTGATCCCCATGTTGTACCCACCCGAGGAATATACAGAGAGCATTTGGCATCCCTCAGGAAATAAATCAATGGGGAGGACCTCCCCTACATTGTTCTGTTCCGATCCGGATTTCTTTATAACCTTATGGACCTAAAGGGCTATGTCACTACATGTGCTCCGACGGGTTCCGAAGGAACATCAATCGATGCTATGGATGTGGGCGATGGCCCCGGGCCTGGTGCCCCCCTTCTTTTCCGGCTTTCATCCCGGCATCCCGTGGATGATGGCTTATCTCCTCTTGGCATAATCCAGGATAAAGGGGATATGCTGCCAAAATTCATTCACATCACCTTGAGTAATCATGGTATTCTCTCCTAACCCCGCTGGCCCACGGAGTTCTACCCTTGCATGTTCTCCGATGGTCTTCCGAAGGGGGATATCAATAAGACATCGCGCCTGCACAGGGTGTGTCATGTCGCACCGGTCCTTATCCAGATTCCGGGTTAGATATACCCGATCTTTTACGGATCCCATCCTGCCACTGCATGGGTGGTTTCCTATCCCCATCTGGCGTAGTCCAAGGGAATGGGGACACGCCGCCGGATTTGCTCCGCATTTGATGTATCCTTGCTTCACTCAGGCAATTTAACGCCCTGCTGATGAACCAACCCTCTCTCTCGTTTGAGTCTTATTTTTGCCGCTACCTTCCTCCTATTTTTGGCGTTTAATCAAGGGTTGTCCTTCTTAGGAAGGGCGTAATTAAAGTCATAGCCTTTATGGTATGACGGACTTCGGGTCCCGACTCGGACTTCACAATCGACTGATTAAAAGTCATATCGAGCGCATAATAAAATTATCACCCCGGTGACTGGCACGCCAATAAATCAATAAATAACAAATCCATATATATATAAAAAAAAAACTAAAAGCGCGTTCCACAAGTCTGGCACGCCCGGGGGGACCGAGTCTCCCTTCATCTCTACGCCAAAAATAGGAGGCCCAGTGGGCCCCCCTCAAATTTCTGATTCTGTGCGCTTTCCTTATTTTCAGGAAGCTACAATGACTACTGGAATCATGTCCGTATGCTTCGACCAACAACCGATCGATGTGCATGTCCGAGAGGGTTACCTGGCGGTACCGCTGTCATTCGGGTCGATGCCCCCTGCTGTCGGGCTGCCCAACTGCCTGGGCCTCGTCTTCACCGACCTTCTGCAGGTCGACAACAACGAGCAAGGCACTGCTGCAAGTGCCCCGATGAAGACTGCTGATAACAAGGGTAGCTTACCAGGGAGGACGACCTCGACAGCCGTCGCCTGCTATGTTCATCATGTTCAAAGGAGGGACACGGTCCCCGCTGCTGCCCAAATGAAGAAAAGAACTAACCGGAGGAGCCGGTATGCTGCTGCCGACCGTCGTCTTTCAAATTCTGGGAAGACGATGATGATGGGTGACATTAGGGTGAACCTCAATGGTCGCCCGAGAGAGGTCCGGCCTGACAGGATTGTCCCGACCGTCCAGATCGACAACAAGTTCCAAGTTCTGGCCACCAGGAGGGCCAACTGGGAAACTGATGAGAGGAAGCTGTTGGCGCCCAAGCCAGCAAGATATAAACAGGTCTGGCGACCAAAGAAGATTTAGAGCTGGGCCCCAACTCGAGATGAGGGGAAAGCTACCGAGGATGCTGTTGTCCGCTTTAGGGCAGGAAGCAGAAGAAGAGAAGGAAAAGACATAAGAGATGATGCTACTGTTTACCCCAGGGCTTGGGGTAAGAAAGATGAGAAAGAAAATGAAGAAAGAAATCTGACCACTGTTCGCCCCAGGATGAGGGGCAGAAAATATGAGCAGAAGCAAGACCTCTCGGTCCCCCATCCCAGGGCTGGGGGCAGAAGATGGCAAAGGGAGAACTATGATGCTGCTGCCAACTGCTGTCAGGATGGCGACAGAAGATTTGAGAAAGAAGAAAGAATGAGAACAAGCGAACCAGTCGCTGCTGCCATTCTAAGAAGACCAAGAGCCTGTGCCAGATAGGCTGATATATTTAGATATTCCAAAGCCGAGCATCTGAATGCTCAGGTGGCAAGACTGGCTCATCAGCAAAGAGGCCAGGAAAGACTGATGCTCCAACCAGAGCCACAAAGGCACAACCCAGAGGAGATGAAACAAGTAGTCCAAGACTACTTCCACTACCTGGGGAACTCTGCCCTCGGTCATCAAAGATTATCCCGTGCCCTGGGCACCGTGGATGAAGAAGAGGAGGAAACCCTTCAAGAAGTGATGCTCGGAGTCTCCTCCTCCGATTCCAATGATTATGGGGAAGGCCGCAGGGCCGGATATGGGAAAGAAGACCTGTGTGGGGAAGAACCTGAAGAAAGAATATCGGTCTTTGACCGACTCAAATACCCCGACCAGGCAAAAAGAAAAGTCTACAGGCAGAAGGGAAAGATGCAGATCTTCACCTGTAACGTGGCTGGACTTGTCAGGGGGCAAGACATGCTACCAACTCAACCGGACGAGCTACTTAGGTTGGCAACCAGACCCGGGCCTGTCACAAGAAGAGGCCAAGCGGCGAAAGATAAGATGAAAACTGATGATGAAACCCGCAAGATCACCACCATGACAGTTAATGTGGTGACAATGGAAGAGGAAGATAATCCCTTCATTGATGATGCTGAAGGGACTTCAGAAGATGTACAGATCCCGTCCACCCTGGATCCCATGATCCAGATGATGTTCAGAAGATACCAGCAGGAGATCAATGCTCTCAGAAGATAGCTCACTGAGAGACATGAAGCTACACCGGTCTCCAAGCAAGCCGAGTCTGTGGGGCATACTTCCAACTCAACAGAGACGGCTATTCCAGCTAATCCTCTCCTGGCTGATAAGGGCAAAGCACCGAGCCATCCTGTTCCACAGCAAACAGTAGCTCAGCCCTCTGCGTCTCAGACACAGCCTACCGCGCCCACCTTGCGCGCCACTGTGATGACAACTCCTCATAGTCAGCAACAAGCTCACTTCTTCCCAGAAGACATAGATCCAGCCGTAGCCCACAAGCTGATGATTGAAAGAATTGTGGAGATGAAGCTGTCTGAGAAGACTGGCGATGATGTTAGTACCTATGATGTGTACAAGGTGCCATATCCTCCCCAATATGCTGCTAAGAGACTACCTCCAGGCGTCAGTAAGCCACCTAAGTTCGAAAAATTTAATGGCCAGGGCTCCCCCAGAGAGCACATAGCTTACTACACCACAATCATGGGCGACCTGGCAGTCGACGAAGCTTATCTGCTTAAGTTCTTTGGCTCATCCCTTACTGGGTTAGCCTTTGAATGGTATTCAAGCCTGCCAGCTGGATAGGTGGTTGATTGGCCTGATATGCAGAGAAAATTCCGTGACAGATTTCATGTCACTGAAAGAGAAATCACAATAGCAGAGCTATATGCAACCAGGCAGAAGCAAGATGAAACTGCACTGGACTACATCAAAAGATGGAGGAACTTAGCCATGAGATGCAGAAGACCCCCTCATCAAGAAGATGCAGTGTAAATATGTAAACAGAGCCTCAGGAGAGAGGTGCTAGAAAAGATGATCGGTGCAGATGTCAGAACATTTGACCGATTAAACAATATAGTGGCGGAGGTTGAGACGTTCTTGTCCAAACGTCCAACCACCAATGTTCCCAATGTGCTGAAAGGTAAATCTAATGATCGACGACCATCACATTCTGAGGCTAACACCGTCGATTTCAGAACCTTCGAGCAGCAGAAGGGGAAGAAGGGGGCAGATGAAGCTCCTCCGCCTGAGGGTGCAGCAAAAAGAAAAGACAAGGTCTCTCTAAGAGACAAGATGAAAAAGGCTTACTCTTTTCCCAAGGATAAGACGGCAGCACTATTTAACTGGGCATATAAGTTCAACAAGGTAACATTGCCTGAACCGAAGAGACCCGAGGATGCGGCAAAGAAAGTTGATCCGCTGTTCTGTCCATTTCACCGTGCGCTGGGGCACGCAATTGAGGACTGTTATGTCTTCAAAGATATCATGGAAGGAATGGTAAAAAGGGTGAGCTGCAGCTGGGAGATTATCAGGTAAAGCCGCCTCATCCACATGAGCCTTCACCTTGGAGAATGGCCGCCAATATGATCTCAGTTTACCAGCAGCTGCCTAAGGAAGCCATTGAGGAATATACCAGGCATACCTATGAAGCTTGTTTCCTCACCCCACTGAAGGATCAGGAGGGATGGCAGACGAAACCCATAAAGAATAGAAGGAAAACTCCCGCAGCCAGTACTAGCGGGGTGATTATTCGAGGTGTCACACCAAGGCCTGAACCGCCTCCAGTAAAGCCAGTACAGCGCACAGCTGAGACCGGGCCAGTCATCCGGATCCCTACTCACAACCGGAGAAGACAAACTCCCCTACCCGCACATAAAGAAGTAAGTCCTGTAGCCAGGCGTCTACAGCAGTATATCAATGAGCTCGATGAATATGAGTAGAAAAAGCCCAAACACCTTCTGGTAAAAGACTGTATACTCTGGGAGCAGCTCGAAGAATTGAAAATTGAAGAGCAGCCAGAGGCAGAACAAAGAAAAGATGAGACTGAGCCCTTCTGGGGGCAGGAGCTGGCAAAGCCAAATTCCCAGAAGAAGAAGAGACGGCCCAAGTCCAAAAAGGGAAAGAAAGTCACGACAGTACAGTGTAACACTCTGTCAGTGCTCTTTTCCTTGCCCGGGGAGGATGATGAGGCTGAAGCATCAAATGCCCCGCTAGAAGCCAACCATGCTGAGGCCTCTACCTCATCCCATGCAACACGTTCTGGGAAAAGATGGGGACGCCCACCACCAGCTAATCATAACATTATGTTCAGAGGGGAACAGCCCTACCAGATTCCCGAACCGGAGGTACGAGGTGTCCAGGTTCCTCCCCCTACTGGCTTGTACCAAGAGAAGAAGAAAGGAGGTCAAACTCCAACATTTTTGGAATTTCTGTCTAGTCTAGAAGATGGGCAATCGATACAGGCTGGGCCAGATAAAGGCAAGGGACCCCAGCAATCGGCGTCTGTAGCCTACAAGCAAAATGAGAAAGAAGGGGATAACCCTCTGACGGCACCAGGGGCCGTTGCTATAGAAGAATCCTCCCAGGAAGTCAGTCCAGAGGTTGAGGCCAGCACTGGTCAGCAGAGGCCACGGGCACCACATGAACCTCCAAATCCCCGATGAGTAGAGGAAATGAGACTATCTAATGTCAGGGTGGGCGGCCGGATCATGAAAATACTAAAGAAGCTCCCTACCAGATTCTCCATCTGGGAGATTCTCTCTCTGAGTGAGGAGGCTCGCCAAGCAATTGTTGATGCCCTGCAGTCGCCGACACAATATGAAGCACTCTTGACAGAAGTGAATTCTGGGCCGTTGATCACATTCACAGAAGATGATATGCTAATCCCGAATTCCAGTCATAATAGACCGCTGTATATGAAGGGTTCCCTGAACTGTCAGTCGCTGAGCAGGATACTGATAGATCCCGGGGCTGCTGTGAACATCCTCCCATACCGCATCTATCAGAAATATTACTTTGATCTGCAGCTTACCATGGTCAGAGACTTGAAAATTACAGGGTTCAACCGGAAATGTGAAACACCTCTTGGGGTGGCTGATTTCAACCTCACATTGGGCGACCTCACTACCGTGGTACAATTTTATGTGATCGATTCCAACACCACGTATAAGGCCCTGCTGGGGAGACCATGGCTGCATGAATATCAGATAGTGCCGTCCACGCTACATCAATGCATTAAATACTGCCATGAAGGAAAAGAAGAGAGGGTGTTTACGGATCTGCATCCCTTTGAAGTATTCGAGTGCCATATGCTCGATGCATCCTACTACACGGAGGTGTTGCAGAAGGGTGAAGAGAAAGAGGCTGTGGTCAACCAGAAAAAACCGGCGACGAAGGCAATGTTAGGGTGCAAGCCCTGGATACAGAGGGGGGGGTGAATGTATCCTGTTAGGAATATCACCCAATTTAAACCTCGGAAGCTAAACACAATACCAGAATAGAAACTACTTCAATTGAACAAATGAAGAGACACTTGGAGTGCTCCTAATCAATCATCTAGCGGAAGCAAACACACTAATAAACCACTGCTCAAGAGATTTTTAGGTGGTTCGGTCCAAGGACCTACGTCCACCCCTCACTCCTAACCGGAGTGAGGCTTCCACTAGTAACACTAGCACAACAGACTCAGTCTGCAACAACTGCTGCCAAATAGCTTGACCAGGGGAACAACCTCCCCTCTTCCTCCCAACCGGAGGGACACCCTAAGTGACTCCCAGCCACTTGAAAACCAGAGACACACGGTCTCTCTTCCTCCAGACCCGGAGGGAACCCCTGGACTTGCTACCCACAAGCCCAGAACCGGAGGACCAAACCTCCCCTCCTCCAAACCGAAGGGGAACCTAGAGACCCAAGTCTCTCTTCCTCTGAATCCCAGAGGGCAGCACAAGTGACACCAAGTCACTTGCAAACTAGAGGTCTCGGACCTCTCTTCCTCCCAACCGAAGGGAAACAACCAATGACACCCAGTCAAAGGCAACCAGAGACGCAAGTCTCTCTTCCTCCACACCGGAGGGAACCCGATCTCACACTAGAGGATCGGAAGAACAGCAAATGAATAGTTCAAAGGAAAAAATAAAACCAGTAACAGAAAGCTGAAAAGATAAAATCAAATGTGGCTCTCGCAGGAGCTGGCTGGCCTGGATTTGATCCACGGTCCAGTAGGAGCTTCTTCTTCTGCTTCTCTCTTTCTCCCAGCACTAACTCTCTTTTCTTCTTCTTCTTCTTTCTTCTTACTACTTCAGTCCTTCTTCTTCTATTCACTCTCGATCCTCCTTTTTGATTCACTCATACCCCTATTTTTTTCACTTGATGGAGGCGGCCTGGTATTTATAGTTGCAGCATTTAGGGCGTTCTCATCGGATCATGTGCCAGGTGCCAACCTCGGACCACGTGCCACTTATCTGCTTCTCGAACAGTACATGTCACACGGACATAAGAAAGTATCAGATGATGTATAGACTTGAAAGTTAATCCGAGTGTACAGACTTCGTGTGAAGTAAGAGTGTATAGACTTGAGGCTTATCAAACGGACGTATAGACTTCATGATAGCGAACGAGTGTATAGACTTAGAGTTAACGTGCCAGAGAAACTAGTGTACAGACTTGCTGAGCTTTCGCTAAGTCTGTATAGACTTGATGGAGACGCTGAATGAGACGCAGATGCTGTATAGACTTTACATGTGAATGCATATGCCAATGTATATACTTGAAAGCATGAGACACTGACTGAGACGATCAAATGTACAGACTTCGAATCAAGGCTTGAATAGTAAATCAATGTCTAGACTTGGAACCCCAATCGCCAATGTATAGACTTGCAGCTTGAACCAGTGTATAGACTTTGTGAAACAGAGTCCAATGTATAGACTTGGCAGGTTGACCCACTGTACAGACTTTGAAGCCGAAGACAATGTGAAGACTTGTGAAGCTTGAGGCCAATGTACAGACTTGGCGTTCCACTGTGGATGTATAGACTTTGCACAAGAGTGCCTGAAGCGATGTACAGACTTGGAGTGCCAAGGCCGTTGTATAGACTTTGCGAATGGCTTGAAACACAAGGACGCTGCTCGCTGTCCAGACTTGAGGTTTCAACAGTATGATGTACACACTTGAAAGGCTTTGAAGGTAATGTATCGACTTTAAAAACCAAAGCCAGTGTATAGACTTTGAGGCGATTGAGCTTGAGGCCAATGTACAGACTTGGCGTTCCATTGTGGATGTATAGACTTTGCACAGGAGTGCCTGAAGCGATGTACAGACTTGGAGTGCCAAGGCCGTTGTATAGACTTTGCGAATGGCTTGAAACACAAGGACGCTGCTCGCTGTACAGACTTGAGGTTTCAACAGTATGATGTACACACTTGAAAGGCTTTGAAGGCAATGTATCGACTTTAAAAACTAAAGGCAGTGTATAGACTTTGAGGCGATTGACGGATGTATCTACTTAGCCTTTGAGGAACGATGTACAGAGTCTGAACGTGAAGGAAGGCTGTATAGACTTGAATGAAGTTCCACTGTGGATGTATGGACTTGATGATGAGACACCAATGTACAGACTTGCAAAAGCGAAGCCAATGTACAGACTTTGAGAGACATGAACACTGTGATGTTTAGACTTTAGCAGTGTATAGACTTGGCCAAACGTAGGAAAAGTTATGAATGTATAGACTTGGCCAAACGTAGGAAAAGCCCCCAATGTGCAGACTTGATCATCCACACACAGAACAACCGATGTAGACTTGAACGCTGTACAGACTTCTCGAGGTGATGCTTGATCAAAGAGACAGTGTATATACTTAGCCACCAATGTATTGACTTCAACACAAGATTAACACGAAGACATACACACGACTCGAATACAAGGACGACACGGGCTGAAAATAACTCGAAGATGAAAACAGAAAATGACACGAAGTGTAATCACAAAGCAAGAAAGACACGGGGTCTTGGAAGAAACGACATGAATACAGAAGACTTGAAGACATAAACAGAAAACGACACGAGGTGGCACAGAAATCAGCACGAGGTGCTGCAGTGTTCAGCACGCGATGGAACAAACAACGACACCGATGTACAGACTTTATGAGAAGGCAACTGAACACTGTACACACTTCCAATGTACAGACTTCAAATGAACATACCAATGTGCATACTTCCCTTCGATGCATCTACAGTGCAATGCGTTGGCTTGACAAACATTATACAACGTATGGACTTTGATGAATGGCCCAATGTATGGACATCGCGAGTGATGCATGAACTACCCTGTACATACTTTAAGACTTAATGAGCAACAAAAAGGACAAAGCAGCATGGCGTCAACCCAGCTGTTCCACTGCGTCAACGCACTGCATGAACCATTAGCCACTACGTTAACCCAATCTAGCCATATTCATTGAATTAGCTGTTGAAGCAACCAATCAGATACTTAAGCCTTCAAACAGTCATCTAAATTAATTAGCACACCTCAGTGTGACTCATGGTGTGTCAGCCATCATCAAAATCACACAGGGGCACAACTGTCACGCCCCGGGCCGATAGCAGCGGAACGTGTAGTTTGCTCGGAACGTGGCAGTAAAACAGTCGTGAATGATCAAGAGCAATCGCATAAGACCAAGATAATTTTGAACAACAATAGAAATTTTATTTCTAATATGAATCTCTTACAAGAACTTGTTGTCCATCTTGGAGACTTCAACATAATGGAAAAGAAGATAACGACATACTAACAGACTTAGACAAGATAACTGAATAAGAGACGATAAGCTAACTTAGCTAGATAATACAATCTAGACTCAAGAAAAATAAAAGACTCAGGTTCACTAGTTTCCACAGCTCGCTTGCACACTTGTCCCGCCCGTGTGGGTCTCGGTCTTGCTAGCCACCTGATTACCTGAAAATATTGGAATAAAATGGAGTGAGCGAACGCTCAGTAGGAAATTATATCTCAAGCACTAGCAATGGGTTTAAGTAATTACATTTTTCACAAGTGAATGCAATAAGGCTATGCATGTAGAAATAACTGAACAAGTAACTAATCAAGAGAATAACACATCGGGCAAAACCTTCAAGCGAATAATAAACAAGAACTTTCATGAGAGACTTAATAGATTATTGGCTATTTCACGCAAGTACATTGCCCGTGTCGGGCCACGCTAGTAAAGTCACGCAAGTCAAGTCACGCACGCAAGAAAAGAGAGATCGTGGAATGCCAAAGATCAAGATAAAGAGTACTCCGGTGCAATGCTAGACACCGTTATCATTAAAACTCCCATGGGCACTAGTACTTTCGGGCGCTCCTCCCAGGACCAGATCGGGCCCTATATGCACAACATTCATGATAGATCTAGACATCCACGATAGTTTATAGCCAATAAGGAGTTCCAAGAATCAGCTTTAATTAGGATGATAAGATAAGATTTTCATGGAATTCAAGGGCAAGACCCTTGAGTAAGGACATACTGGCGATAAAATTCACGCAAAGCATATAAATCATGACATGTCGATAAACTGGGTGGAATTAGGTTCCCTTAACTTAGGTACCATGACAAATCGATATAGACATTCTATATATAGAATTGAGGTCCACATGAACAGTATATCAAAGGTAAGATACCCTCATTCTTATCATAGAATTGAGGTTTTTACAAGGACAACATGATATGGCATGATATCATCATTTCATTAAGAATTTCTTATGATATACTCTTTGTATAATCATAAGGGCCGGTATACCATGTTTCTTTAGAGTGACATGGCATCAATGGTGTAATGGGTTTTTAGGGTACAACCAGCTCAGTCGGCCTTGAGGGAATCCAAGACTACGAGGAGTCTTACGGAGGTCTCTATGACTAACTCGCTAGTCCAAAGGAACGGAATGTCCAATGGAGAGCTTGTATGTCAATGGGAGTTGAGTGTGATCGATAAAACAATCGTGAAACGTGGGACTATACTCACGGAGTGGAGAATAGTGCCGATATATATATTATATAACATATGAAACCATCGGTTAACAGAAACAATGGAAAAATCAGTTTTACAGTAAAGTAACGACTTACGCAGAGTCGTTTATCAAGTAATTAACGCCTAACAGAAGGGCGTTTACACATGTTTCCATTTTTTAGAATTTCAATATTTTATTAATTATTTAAAACGCGTCCTGGTCAGGGGCGTTTCTTTGCAAGGAGACGACTACAGTAGCAGGCGTCTTTTTATTTACAATATTTTACAGGACATATTTATTTTCAGAAATTATCAAGAACGCGCCCTTGGCAGGGGCGTTAATCATTAAATTCTTATTTTTACAGAATATATTGTTCGGGATTTTAACAGAAACGCGCCCTATGAAGGGGCGTTACTTTTCAATTCACGCCCTGTGATGGGGCGTTAACACATGGAAAACGACCTAGGCTAGGTCGTGAATTCAAGAAATACCAGGAAAGTAAGATTTGCACGATAATCAAGGATAACAATCATATAGTCATGATAAGAAAATTGGCAGGAATTCAGATGCAGTATATTAGATTTGATGTTTCATGTTTATTGACTTTTAACCGTTAACAATTATTGATTTCATGTAATTGCATGGATAATCCGTTCTTAAGATAGGTGGTTAAGATTTACATGAAATTAACGCCTGTGTACAGGGCGTCAAATATGAAATTGACAACCTGGGCAGGGTCGTGTATTGTAAATTAGCGCCCTGGACAGGGGCGTCTCTTTCAAAATATTACAGAAAACATAATAAAACCATATTAAACCGTATGCATGTCATGTCAATACGTATATAAGTCTTGTCTTAATTTATTTGGGCTACAGTAACTTGAGAAAACCTACCTTAAGAAGATTTGGGAAGATGGAACGTGAAGGATTAGATAGAATATGAGCTCTGTTGCTTCAACAGCAGCATCAGCAGGAGGTAGAACAATGTTCTTCAGAGATCTTCACGCTACAGAACCTGTAGAGGAAGAGAAAAAGAAGGAAGATGAAGATTTTAATAATCTTCATAGTTATAATCGACGTTTAAGGAAAAAGATAGAAGAATATTACCTATTCTTCGACGGCAGCAGTAGAGTTTCCTGAACAAGAAGAAGAATAATTATTCTTCACGAACTCTAAAGAATCATAGGAAAGGCTACAGGAATACATACCGTAACAGACGATCGACCAAATAGTTTTTAGGGCTTGGGTGATCAAAGGTATTTATAGGATTTTGGGGGTCCTATTAGGGTTAGAGTTTGAGTGAGGGTAATATATCCCTATTAGAGTCCTTGCCCTATTAACCACTTACTAGATTAACATGATCCTTCCCTGGATAAGCTCTGGGTTCGAACGGTTCACGAATGGAATTAGCGACTTTGGTCAGGGCGTCGATTCCTGAATTGACGACCTGGTTCAAGTCATTTATTAAGAAGCGCCTGGTACGAGGGCGTTCTTTGTTTTAAAAACACGCCCATGAAAGGGGCGTTTCTTTTACTTGCCCAATTTGGTCGCGTGAGAGTTGACGACCGCTCGTGTGGGCGTCCTTTCTTTAGGCACGCCTTCCCTGAGGGCGTGTATTCTTTAAGTAGCGCCTGTACTAGAGGCGTTATTTCCATTTCACTCTTTTATTTGTTCATTCGTATATAATATATACTTTCCTTCTATTTCTAGGTATATATATATTGCCTACATGGGAGAAGATAATAAAACGTGTTAAAAGCCCATTAAGCGTAAAATGCTTGGGTTGAGTTTGGGCCAATGGAGCTTAGCATTAAAAAATGTTAATCCTTTATCAAGGCCTAATAATTATATTGGTAACTCGTTATTTCTATTTATTCCTTTACACAAGTTTACTTTGTTTGGAAGTCTTACTTGTTTATTTGTCAAGACCTTACACATACGACTTATATCTTTTAATAACTTGCATGTATTTCCATCTATGCATAAATAAGGCTCTTAAGACTATCTCTAAGGTTCTATACCTCATTGATTTGGTGTGGCTAGTTCTCACATACATTGAGATCTTAGTAATCTTCTATTTAGAGATTTTATTGCTCATAAGTTCTTTAACTTTTATTAGTCCTTGTCCTAAGTATCAGAGGCAGGTTCGATCTGAGCAACCCTTTAGGAACATCACTTGACCAAGTATTTATTTGAATAAACTTTAATCATTAAACATTATATACTTATGTATATATTTTATTCCTATTCCAAAATTACCGGGCGTTACAACAACAATCTCCCCCTTTTTGATGATGGTAACATTATGAGTTACACTGACTCAGATTAGATTCTTCTTCCCCTTTGCCTTCATAAAAAAAAATGAAATAGGGAAACAATTCAGTAAAGCACATGAGTGTTATACTTCCCTTTGGAGTGTGACATCTATCTTCCAAATGTATCCTTTCAGGAGCTTCTCCCCCTGTAGATATGTCATATTTTCAATCACACAGGAGCACTGAAGTACGAAGAACTCAATCATGTAAAGAGTTAGGAGCTCAATAAAATGCATGAATCAAAACCTGAAAGGCATGTTATGCAATTAGTTTGACTAGCTCCCCCTTAGTCATACAACTCTTATGCATCCACCTTGCTTATGCAGGCCCAAGACATGAGTGGAAGTCAACAGTTGGAACCAATTGATAGAACTGAGTGCAAATGAAGCAGTCAGTTTGGTCTGAACGACTGGAGTCCAATATGAGAGAGTAAAAAGGAATTCAGAAAGAATGAGAAAGATTTTCAATGAAATATCAAATTTCATAAATCTGATTTAAACAGATGATTACAGACTTTTCCATCATAGAAACCTATGAATGAACCTATATTGACAAACTAGTTCAGAATTTTATGTATGCAAGGTTTGACCATGAGCTATTTCTACTCATATCTGAAATCAGTTTTCTTAATAACAAGTGAACCAAGTTTTCATATTGAGAAACCTTTTTAACCTTCTTCATTCTTACTTACTTAATTTCAAGGATTTCCTCAAGAAATGCAATCGATAGTATTGAGGATAAACAAACAAGAAACCATTTATTTCTGTTAAAGTTTCTATTGAAAGAAGATTCTTTTCCAAATAATCTCAGATGATATGCTAGATAGGCAACGAATTTTTAACAACAATATTCAAGAGTAATTAAGTTAAGTACATCCTTACAACTGGAGGATACACGTTGTTTAGACGCCAGTATCCCTAAGCGCTTGGAAGGACTAACTGTCATGATTCTTAAGAACAGAGATAACATTTACACCTCATGACACACTGAAACTCATTTCTTTGATGAAAGACATGTATTTCTCAGTGTGCCTGCCATTGCTCTGCCAGATTTTTAATCAACATATTTAAGCAGAGTTAACTATGGCACTTCATGACATATCTCAATTCATTTCTTTGATGAATGAGATGTGTTTCTCAGTGACCAAGGACATTGCTCTGACAAGATTTGGTATTTGACATAATCCATATTCCCTGATGTTTAAAAATAATACATATTTTCATACAAATCAGTCAAGGAAAATCATGATTTCAGAATTTCAGATTTCAGAAGAGTTTAAAAGACACAACATGAAAGGGTTGGTTAAAATTTATTAAGACTAACTCAGATATTTCCAAGAAGAATTCATAAGCAAACACAAGAAATACATGAAACTTCAACCGGCTGAAATCTTCAGACATTCATAGTCCTATATGATAGAAATTTCCTTAAAAATAATGTTTTCAGATTTATGATCAATATATGCGCAGAGAAATCTTTCTGGGACTTCAAGGAAGGCAAGAGCAGTTTTCGGGTACAGCCACGTCAACAAATGCCAATGGATACCAATTGATAGTATGAGTGACAATGGCTGACAAGAATCGAAGCAAGAGGCTGAAATACAATGCATTTCACAATCACCAAGGAGTTTATCAATATTGCAGTTCAAACAGGAAGGTGAGTATTAGTCATCAGACATGAGCTTTGATGAGAGGTCTGATGGTCACAAGCACTTACATGAATGAATAATGAGAGATGCTCCCCCTCACTGAGTGCATAAACTGTAACCCTCCCTTTTCTTTTGAAAAATTTCATGATTAAATGATGCCACTCTAAGATGCAATTAGATGCATTAACTACCCATGAAAGGCATGAAGACCCTGAAGGGTATTAGACTAGTCAAATGTGCATGATATGCTATGCAGCTCCCCCTGACGGTATGCATTCAAAACATTTGAAAAACCATTCATGAGTAATGAATTCTAGATGTATGCAGTCACAGAATGAGCATATCCAGACACATCTACTATTGCATGGAAATGCAACCATGCATGTTTAAACCACTAATTAACAAATCTATCTATATTCCTAATGCCATCTAAGCAGACTCATTGAAGAGTCAAGAGACTTACCTGAGAAGTACATGAGTGGGGTTAACCTTTTTAGGGTGTCTTGGTTTATTTGCCCCTTTTATTTCTCGTTCCCAAGACACCTGCAAAAAGTTTCACTTGGCACATTTTGGTACCCAAGTTTCCTTGAACTCTTGTAGGGGATTTATTGAAACCGTTGAATTCGGAATATGGTAAAGTAGCTTCCTTATTCTAATTCCTTTCCTTATTTTGATTCAATTGTTGAGACAGTTGAAAATACTATTTCCGCAGGGTTAGTGGTATTTTGATGGGATGTTTTCCAAAGCTTCTGAGCCATCATATCATCATGCTTTTTCATATAGCAACTAGACATGGAATGTCCAGACAGACCACAATAATCACATGAACCACTTGGTCTGAATTTCTTACAATGCATGTAAGCAGGTGTGCTAAATTTATGAGCATGAATGTTTCTGTTTTTACTACCACTTTGTTTCAGATGGTCAGAAAACCAGCAATCAGTCACCTTGTGACCTTGCTTTCCACACTCAAGGCATGTGAGGGATTTTCTTGTTCGAACAGATTTGTTCCTACCAAACACACTTTGTTTAACAAATTTAGAGTTAACCTTCTTTCTCTGAGAATGCCAGCAGTCTTTGACTGTATGGCCAGGTTTCTCATAGTGATAGCAGAAGATGAAATTTCTTCTACCAACATTAAGCCAGCAGTCAACCGCCCTATGGCCTGACTTGCTGCAGGTGGAACACACCATGTGTTGGCCCCTGGACCCATTTTTGTTCCTTTTAAAGACATGCTGATTTTCATACAAATTGACATGATTAGAATTTGAAAAATATTTGCCTTTACCTCTGGCATACCAACATTTTTCACTAACATGACCTGTTTTTCCACAATGATAACAATAACTTTTTCTCTTCTGTTCAACAGGACTATTTTTGTTATTGTACTTCCTAGCATGCATTCTATCATCCTGTTCCATCAATTTACATTCATGCATCAAGTGACCAAACCTATGACAGTAATGGCATGAAATTTTCTTTTTATTTGCATGAATGTGTTTGTTCAATTTAGGCACATCATTCTCAGTTTTATCATGAGAGTTCATTGAATCTTTGTTCTGAACATGAACAGTCTTTTTCTGTTTTTGAACTTGTTTCTCAGACTTAGGGCTGTCAGTGGAATTTTGATTCTTCTTAGCACTAAATTCAAAAATAGGCACATTCGATGAGCTGCCTGACTTAGAGCTACTCACGAATGAAGTTTGAAGCTTACTTTCAAAGCTCTTTTTATTTATTGGTTTGTAGCCCAAGCCCTCTCTTCGGAGATTCACTTTAGATCCAAGAATTTTATCAAGATTTTCTTTTCCACTGACAAATTTCTCAAGAGATTTCCTCAACTCTGTAACTTCTGATTCAAGCTTTGATACATGGATTACATATTCATCAGCTTTCCTTTTATAGCACACAACATCTTCTTTCAGCATTTGATTAACAGTCCTAAGACTTTCAATTTCCTGTTCAGCTTTCATTAGCTCATCAGAGCTATCCAGGCTAACACTCTTCCCTTTTTCAAGAGTGATAAGTCTCTCAGACATAGCTGAATTTAACTGTTTTAGCTTGCAGATCTCCTGTCTCATTTTACCATTTTGTTCCAGGATTTCATCATCAAATTTCAAAACACTTAAGGAGGTCTGACATTCACTAAACACTTCTTGTTCATCTTCAGATTGAAGATTTTCAAGCCTTTTCTGAAGTTCTGAATTTTCTATTCTGACAGTCTCCAAGGTTTCAGAAATCAATCTATTTTCATTTTCAAGGCTCACTGATTTGGATCCAGATTCCTCAGTTTGGTTTTTGAGTCTAGCATTTTCAGATTTCAGATATTCCAGATCTGAAGTAATAGAATCAAGATCAGTCAGCTGTCTTCTAAATATCTGATTTTCAGTTTTCAGAGTATCACTGTCCTCACCAGTAAGTTTAGAATTCTCAAACCTATCTAGCTGTTTTTTCATAAATCTGTTTTCCTTGCTCAATTTATTGCTAGATCTTAACAGCTTGGAATAAGCATCTACCCAATCATCTAAGGTATAGTCCACAAAGGGATTTACCTGAACTTCGTTCTCTTCTTTATCACTGTGGCTGCTGCTATGGTCGCTCCCATCAGCCATCATGCAGTTTTCCTTCCCTGTTCTACAAGTTAGTTTCATCTTGTCCAGAATATCCCTAGCAGACCTGCAATCATGAAGGCAAAAGTGTAAGGCCTTGTTGATGGATGCTTTTATCAGATTTATAGCTTTCTGATTTTCTCTATGCATTGATCTATGACGATCAGTCCATTTGGACTCTTTTCGTGGTAACCTATGAGGACCATGAGTAATTAACTTCCACAAATCGGGATTATCTAGATTGACGTAGTTACGCAAACTACTGAACCATGAATCAAAGTTAGACCCATTGAAAACCAGTGGAAGAGCCATTTGTAGGCAATGATCAATTAGACAAAGATCAAGGAGCAGCAAACCGGAATAAGCATCGAGAAGCACGGGGATCACTGCAGATCGTTGGATCTTGAAGCAGTAACCTCCCTGATACCAATTGTTAGGGTGCAAGCCCTGGATACAGAGGGGGGGTGAATGTATCCTGCTAGGAATATCACCCAATTTAAACATCGGAAGCTAAACACAATACCAGAATAGAAACTACTTCAATTGAACAAATGAAGAGACACTTGGAGCGCTCCTAATCAATCATCTAGCAGAAGCAAACACACTAATAAACCACTGCTCAAGAAATTTTTAGGTGGTTCGGTCCAAGGACCTACGTCCACCCCTCACTCCCAACCGGAGTGAGGCTTCCACTAGTAACACTAGCACAGCAGACTCAGTCTGCAACAACTGCTGCCAAACAGCTTGACCAGGGGAACAACCTCCCCTCTTCCTCCCAACCGGAGGGACACCCCAAGTGACTCCCAGCCACTTGGAAACCAGAGACACACGGTCTCTCTTCCTCCAGACCCGGAGGGAACCCCTGGACTTGCTACCCACAAGCCCAGAACCGGAGGACCAAACCTCCCCTCCTCCAAACCAAAGGGGAACCTAGAGACCCAAGTCTCTCTTCCTCTGAATCCCAGAGGGCAGCACAAGTGACACCAAGTCACTTGCAAACTAGAGGTCTCGGACCTCTCTTCCTCCCAACCGGAGGGAAATAACCAATGACACCCAGTCAAAGGCAACCAGAGACGCAAGTCTCTCTTCCTCCACACCGGAGGGAACCCGATCTCACACTAGAGAATCGGAAGAACAGCAAATGAATAGTTCAAAGGAAAAAATAAAACCAGCAACAGAAAGCTGAAAAGATAAAATCAAATGTGGCTCTCGCAGGAGCTGGCTGGCCTGGATTTGATCCACGGTCCAGCAGGAGCTTCTTCTTCTGCTTCTCTCTTTCTCCCAGCACTAACTCTCTTTTCTTCTTCTTCTTCTTCTTTCTTCTTCTTCTTCTTTCTTCTTACTGCTTCAGTCCTTCTTCTTCTATTCACTCTCGATCCGCCTTTTTGATTCACTCATACCCCTTTTTTTTCACTTGATGGAGGTGGCCTGGTATTTATAGCTGCAGCATTTAGGGCGTTATCATCGGATCACGTGTCAGGTGCCAACCTCAGACCACGTGCCACTTATCTGCTTCTCGAACATTACCTGTCACACGGACATAAGAAAGTATCAGATGATGTATAGACTTGAAAGTTAATCCGAGTGTACAGACTTCGTGTGAAGTTAGAGTGTATAGACTTGAGGCTTATCAAACGGACGTATAGACTTCATGATAGCGAACGAGTGTATAGACTTAGAGTTAACGTGCCAGAGAAACTAGTGTACAGACTTGCTGAGCTTTCGCTAAGTCTGTATAGACTTGATGGAGACGCTGAATGAGACGCAGATGCTGTATAGACTTTACATGTGAATGCATATGCCAATGTATATACTTGAAAGCATGAGACACTGACTGAGACGATCAAATGTACAGACTTCGAATCAAGGCTTGAATAGTAAATCAATGTCTAGACTTGGAACCCCAATCGCCAATGTATAGACTTGCAGCTTGAACCAGTGTATAGACTTTGTGAAACAGAGTCCAATGTATAGACTTGGCAGGTTGACCCACTGTACAGACTTTGAAGCCGAAGACAATGTGAAGACTTGTGAAGCTTGAGGCCAATGTACAGACTTGGCGTTCCACTGTGGATGTATAGACTTTGCACAGGAGTGCCTGAAGCGATGTACAGACTTGGAGTGCCAAGGCCGTTGTATAGACTTTGCGAATGGCTTGAAACACAAGGACGCTGCTCGCTGTACAAACTTGAGGTTTCAACAGTATGATGTACACACTTGAAAGGCTTTGAAGGCAATGTATCGACTTTAAAAACCAAAGACAGTGTATAGACTTTGAGGCGATTGAGCTTGAGGCCAATGTACAGACTTGGCGTTCCATTGTGGATGTATAGACTTTGCACAGGAGTGCCTGAAGCGATGTACAGACTTGGAGTGCCAAGGCCGTTGTATAGACTTTGCGAATGGCTTGAAACACAAGGACACTGCTCGCTGTACAGACTTGAGGTTTCAACAGTATGATGTACACACTTGAAAGGCTTTGAAGGCAATGTATCGACTTTAAAAACCAAAGGCAGTGTATAGACTTTGAGGCGATTGACGGATGTATCTACTTAGCCTTTGAGGAATGATGTACAGAGTCTGAACGTGAAGGAAGGCTGTATAGACTTGAATGAAGTTCCACTGTGGATGTATGGACTTGATGATGAGACACCAATGTACAGACTTGCAAAAGCGAAGCCAATGTACAGACTTTGAGAGACATGAACACTGTGATGTTCAGACTTTAGCAGTGTATAGACTTGGCCAAACGTAGCAAAAGTTATGAATGTATAGACTTGGCCAAACGTAGGAAAAGCCCCCAATGTGCAGACTTGATCATCCACACACAGAACAACCGATGTAGACTTGAACGCTGTACAGACTTCTCGAGGTGATGCTTGATCAAAGAGACAGTGTATATACTTAGCCACCAATGTATTGACTTCAACACAAGATTAACACGAAGACATACACACGACTCGAATACAAGGACGACACGGGCTGAAAATAACTCGAAGACGAAAATAGAAAACGACACGAAGTGTAATCACAAAGCAAGAAAGACACGGGGTCTTGGAAGAAACGACATGAATACAGAAGACTTGAAGACATAAACAGAAAATGACACGAGGTGGCACAGAAATCAGCACGAGGTGCTGCAGTGTTCAGCACGCGATGGAACAAACAACGACACCGATGTACAGACTTTATGAGAAGGCAACTGAACACTGTACACAATTCCAATGCACAGACTTCAAATGAACATACCAATGTGCATACTTCCCTTCGATGCATCTACAGTGCAATGTGTTGGCTTGACAAACATTATACAACGTATGGACTTTGATGAATGGCCCAATGTATGGACTTCGCGAGTGATGCATGAACTACCCTGTACAGACTTTAAGACTTAATGAGCAACAAAAAGGACAAAGCAGCATGGCGTCAACCCAGCTGTTCCACTGCGTCAACGCACTGCATGAACCATTAGCCACTACGTTAACCCAATCTAGCCATATTTATTGAATTAGCTATTGAAGCAACCAATCAGATACTTAAGCCTTCACACAGTCATCTAAATTAATTAGCACACCTCAGTGTGACTCATGGTGTGTCAGCCATCATCAAAATCACACAGGGGCACAACAGGCAAGAAATTGGTCTCCACCGCCACCAAAGGGCTATATTGAAAAGCATGAGGTATCGCACATCTCTTACGCCGGTGACTTTGCTCGGATCACTCCTCCTAGCATTCACCCGGATGATATCAATGAAGAAATGAAAGAAAAGTACACACAAGTAGTGGTGCCGCAGGGTTTATTTAAACCCATCGTCAGCCTTGAGTACCAGACGGTGCTACCACTAAAGACTACGGAAGTCCCTCGCTTCTGCGAACCTCCTACCATATTCTACACCTGGGAGTCAGTCGAGGAAGATGATCAAGACTGCATGGTCCCTGAAGAGGCTGCAAACCAGATGGTGCCAATTACAGGCTTGGATTATACTACCCGACGGGTTTCGCAGATGTTCTCTAAGATGCAAATGCCGTCATTGCAGGCTGCTGCCCAGAAGAAAGCATTCAAGGAGTTATGGGATCCGCCTCGGGATGATAAAGAACTGAGGAAGATCACTCAGCACCCAGAATTGGGTTATACCCTTCAAGAATACTATGAAGCTGAGGTGGACGTCATATCTGTCTCCTACCAGCATGAAGACCCTCCCGAGGTAGGATATGACAAATACCCCTCGGAAGATGAAGAAATCATTTATCAATCCATAATGAACAATGAAGCCCAATACAGTCAGCCGGAGACGGGGACGTCTGATGAAGCAAAGAAAGATTGGTGGTGGGAAGACCTACCTTGCAAAGAAGATCTGTTCCATGCTGAAGCAAAGTTTGACACGGGAATCCCGGATGAGGATCAAGCAGCCAAAGAGCTGAGGGAATGCCTGGAGTTTGAGCGCATCCTAGAAGAAGTCCGGGCTCTACAGAATGATGATCTCTCAAGGGAGTCTGCATCAGAAGAGCCTCTAAGGGCGGAAGACTCCGTCTTCGAGTTTCCTGCTGATCCGGTTACATCCTCGGGGCATACTGAACAGAATACAGCAATATTGACCATATATGATGAGCCAGCAACCGCTGATGACCAGTATGATGAAACAAAAAATCATGAAACTGAAGAAGATTATATCCCGGGAGGCTTCATTGACTTGCAAGAAGCCCCGTCCGAGGTCGAAGATGGAGGTCAGGCCACCGTCGATGAGCTTGTAGAAATAAATCTGGGAACCGCAAATGAGCCAAGGCCGACATTCCTCAGTGCACTGTTGGAGCCAGCTACCAGGGAACAATATATACAGTTCTTGAAAGAATTTCGAGCCTGCTTTGCATGGACATATGATGAGATGCCGGGACTGAGTTCTGATGTGGCGCAGCACCGATTGGCAATAAATCCAGAGGCTAGTCCTGTAAAGCAGCCTTCCAGGAGAATGCACCCTGAATTAATAAATCAGATTAACAAAGAGGTTGACAAGCTAATTGATGTAGGCTTTGTTGAAGAAAATCAATACACTACGTGGCTAGCCAATATAGTGCCCGTAAAGAAAAAGAATGGGCAGATCAGGATATGTGTTGATTTCCGGGACCTTAATAAGGCTTGCCCGAAAGATGACTTCCCAGTACCAATCACTGAAGTGATGATCGATGCGACTACTGGTCATGAGGCCCTATCATTTATGGATGGGTCATCCGGATACAACCAAATCTGGATTGCTAAGGAAGACAGAGTGCACACTGCATTCCGTACCTCGAAGGGGATATTCCACTACAAAAGGATGTCGTTTGGCCTCAAGAATGCCGGCGCTACCTACCAAAGAGCTATGACCAAGATCTTTGACGATTTGCTCTTCAAGAAAGTAGAGTGCTACATTGATGATTTGGTAGTAAAACTAAAAGAAGAGAAGACCATTTGCAAGACTTGAGGGCTGCGCAAATATGAACTCAAGATGAACCCCATGAAATGCACCTTCGGCATGTCCAGTGGAAAATTCCTCGGGTTTATTGTCTGTCATAGGGGTATTGAAATTGACCCATCCAAGATTAAGGCTATCCAGGAGCTCCCTCCGCCAAGGAATCTGTCTGAGCTGAGATCTCTGCAAGGGCGTCTGGCCTATATCCGACGATTTATATCAAATCTGTCGGGAAGATGCCACCCCTTTCACAAGCTCATGATGAAAGATGTGCCGTTCCTCTGGGACGATGGCTGTCAGGAAGCCTTTGAGAAGCTGAAAGAATACCTCAAGACCCCTCCGGTGCTGGGGGCACCAATTAAGGGCAGGCCCTTGATACTGTATATTGCAGCCACATACTGTTCCCTGGGGGCAATGCTGGCACAGATAAATGAAGAAGGCAGAGAACATGCCTTGTACTACCTAAGTAGGAGGCTGATTAGAACCGAAGAAAGCTACAGCTACATAGAAAAAACGTGCTTGGCATTAGTCTTTGCTGTCAAAAAGCTTCGGCACTATATGTTGTCACATGAAGTCAGATTGATATCTGCAGCAGACCCGCTCAAATACATATTGACTCAGCCAGTACTGAAGGGCCGGTTGGGCAAGTGGGCAGTGATCCTGATGGAATTCGATATTACCTATACACCCCAGAGGGCGATAAAAGGACAGGCCGTGGCTGATTTCTTCGCAGAGCATCCTGTGCCGAAAAATGATATGCTAGGGACTGAGTTACCCGATGATGAGACATTCGAGGCCTGCCAGACCCAGTCAGTTATGTGGCAACTATTCTTTGATGGAGCATCTAGAACAGAGACAGACTCCGATGGAAAGATCAGAGTACGGGCTGGAGCCAGTATTGTGCTGAAATCACCAGAAGGGGAGGTCGTGCATACTTCCTGTTCTATAAACAAGCCCTGCACCAATAATGAGGCCGAGTATGAAGCTCTGATAATCGGGCTATATGTCAGCCTCAACATGGGTATCCAAATGCTTCAAGTATTCGGGGATTCGATGCTGATAATAAAACAGATCCAAGGGGAGTTCGAAGTGCGGAAGCCAGAACTGAATCCCTACCACCAAGAAGCTGTGCGCCTCATGGCGAAGTTCTACCATATTGAGCTCAAGCATGTGGGCCGTGGACACAATGCCCCGGCTGATGCACTGGCAAAACTGGCCAGCTCACTAGCAGTCCCACCAAATAAGACACTGAACATTGTCGTCATGAACCGGCGGCAAGTCCCCAGTATGCTAGAAGGGTGCCCCGAAGAAAACGAAGTTGCCACCATCAGCACAGAACAAGCGCCTGATTGGAGACAGCACCTGCTACAGTGGTTTCTACACCAACAACTGCCGCAGATCAGAGAAGAAAAGATGAAACTCCTGAGAATCAAAGATTCTTATGAACTCAGGAATGGAATTTTATTCCGAATAATGGCAGATGCACGCAAGAAGATTCTACTCTGCTGTCTGTCCACTGAGGAAGCCTGGCAAGCGATGAAAGAGATACATGCTGGGACAGCAGGTGCCCACCAGGCTGGTCCCAAGATGAAGATAGAAATCAAGAAGCTGGGCTACTATTGGCCCACCATGTTTGTAGACTGCTGTAAATTTACAAAATCATGCCAGAAATGCCAGGAGCATGCTACTGTGCCTAGAAGGCCGCCTACGACTCTGCACCCTACAGTCCCTAGCTGGCCGTTTGCGCAATGGGGAACTGATGTAGTCGGTCCACTACCGACTTCCTCGGCCGGACATAAGTACATACTGGCCATAACAGATTACTTCTCCAAATGGGCGGAGGCTATAGCATTAAGAGAAGTGACTGGTGAACTGGTCGCCAGATTCATCAAGCAGAACATTATCTTCCGGTTCGGGATCCCCAGCCGAATAATATCTGACAATGGGAGTCACTTCAGAAATCAAAAGATCTATCGGCTTGCCGAAAAGTATAAGATCGAATGGAGGACTTCCACTCCTTACAATCCGCAGGCAAACGGATTGGCAGAAGCTTTTATCAAGACTTTGTGCACCTTGCTGGCCAAAGTCGTCAGTTCCAATAAGAAGGACTGGGAAGAAAAAATGTATGAAGCTCTGTGGGCGTACCGCACCGTCTTCAAGACACCTACAGGGTGCTCACCATACTCATTGGTATACGGCTCGGAGGCAGTGGTTCCACTAGAGCTGGAAGTCCCGTCACTCAGAGTGGCAGTCCAATATGACCTGGCCCATGGCGAACAAACCAATGCTGAAAGAAGGTTAGAAGAATTGGCTGAATTGGAAGGGAAGTGCCTCCAAGCTCAGAAGAATATCCAAATGTATCAGGCCCGCATGGCCACTGCATTCAACAAACTCGTAAAAGGATGAAAATTTAAGAAAGGTGACCTCGTCATGGTCAAGAAAAAAGAAGTCATGGCGTCCAACCCAAAAGGAAAGCTAAATGCTAATTGGGAGGGCCCTTATGTGATACAGAGGGTCTACGAAGGAGGGGCCTACATGGTTGTTAACCATCGAGGGGAAATCTGATCCTCGCCACTCAACGGTAGACACCTAAAGCTGTATCATGCTGCACAACCAACATTCCCCGAGTAATCGGACAAAGGCTACCCTTTCTTGGTCTAACGGCACACCGCCCTGGCCAAGCTACCTTTTTCTTGGTTTAACGGCACTCCGCCCTAACCGAGCTACCCTTTCTTGGCCTAGCGGCACACCGCCCTGGCCAAGCTACCCCTTCCTTGGTTTAGCGGCACTCCGCCCTAGCCAAGCTACCCTCTTTCTTGGTCTAGCGGCATTCCGCCCTAACCAAGCTACCCTCTTCCTTGGTCTAGCGGCACTCCGCCCTGGCCAAGCTAACTTTTTCTTGGTTTAGCGGCACTCCGCCCTAGCCGAGCTACCCTCTTTCCTTGGTCTAGCGGCACACCGCCCTGGCCAAGCTACCTTTTTTCTTGGTGTAACGGCACTCCGCCCTAACCGAGCTACTCTTCCTTGGTTTAGCGGCACTCCGCCCTAGCCGAGCAACCCTTCCTTGGTCTAGCGGCACTCTGCCCTGGCCAAGCTAACTTTTTCTTGGTTTAGCGGCACTCCGCCCTAGACGAGCTACCCTCTTTCCTTGGTCTAGCGGCACACCGCCCTGGCCAAGCTACCTTTTTTCTTGGTTTAACGGCACTCCGCCCTAACCGAGCTACTCTTCCTTGGTTTAGCAGCACTCTGCCCCAACCGAGCTACCCTCTTTCCTTAGTCTAGCGGCACACCGCCCTGGCCAAACTACCTTTTTTCTTGGTTTAACGGCACTCCGCCCTAACCGAGCTACTCTTCCTTGGTTTAGCGGCACTCCGCCCTAGCCAAGCTACCCTCTTTCTTGGTCTGGCAGCACGCCGCCCTGGCCAAGCTACCTTTTTCTTGGTTTGGCGGCACTCCGCCCTAACCGAGCTACCCTCTTTTCTTGGTCTAGCGGCACACCGCCCTGGCTAAGCTACCTTTTCCTTGGTTTAGCGGCACTCCGCCCTAACCGAGCTACCCTCTTTCCTTAGTCTAGCGGCACACCGCCCTGGCCAAGCTACCTTTTTCTTGGTTTAACGGCATTCCGCCCTAACCAAGCTGCCCTCTTCCTCAGTCTAGCGGCACTCCGCCCTAACCGAGCTACTCTTCCTTGGTTTAGCGGCACTCCGCCCTAGCCAAGCTACCCTCTTTCTTGGTCCGACAGCACGCCGCCCTGGTCAAGCTACCTTTTTCTTAGTTTAGCGGCACTCCGCCCTAACCGAGCTACCCTCTTTTCTTGGTCTAGCGGCACACCGCCCTGGCCAAGCTACCTTTTTCTTGGTTTAACGGCACTCCGCCCTAGCCGAGCTACCCTTCCTTGATCTAGCGGCCCTCAACCCTAGCCAAGTCACCCCTTATCGTGATATAATAACATTCTGACCTGTCACTCTCTAAAAAAAAGAGAGAGAGAGAAGAAAAGAAAAAGAAAAAGGGAAGAAGAAAGAAAAGAGACAAAATGGGGTTAAAAATAGAGATACCCCGCCAGGCTTGTTCAGGCGTTCTGGACAAGGGCAAAAATGGCCAAAACCCGACTGTGGTGAAAACCCGAAAGGGCACTGCAGGCAAAATCGGGTACCCCGTCACGTGAAAACCCGAAAGGGCGCGTGGGCAAAAGCAAGAGGGGGCTGGCTCCGGTGAAAACCTGAAAGGGCACTTGGGTCAGTAATGTGGTAACCCCAAAGAAAGCCTCATCTCCCACCATAAACTCCTCGTCGATCGGCCGGCACCTTGTCCGATCAACGATTAAACCCACTCAGTATAGACCCTACGTCTATCCTGATGAGACCCTCATTCACCCTATCCAAAGTCCCACCATGGTGAAACTCACCGTTGATCGACCGGCACCCCGCCCAATCAATGATAAGACATGTCCAGTTTAGACCTTACGTCTATCCTGATGAAACCTATGAATTCCTTTGCATTGGTATAAACCCAATACCGATGATGAAACCCACCTTTGGTCGACAGGCTCGCTGCCCGATCGGCAAAGAAACCGGTCTGGTTTAGACCTTACGTCTGTTCCGACTAGATCTGCATATCTCTTTACGTCCCGCCGTGATGAAACCTACTGCTGGTCAATTGGCACACTGCCCGATCGGCGATGAAACCTGTCCGGGCTAGACCCTACGTCTATCCCGATGGAACCTATGAAATCCTTGCATTGGTATAAACCCAATATCGATGATGAAACTCGCTGCCGATCGACTGTCACACTGCCGGATCAGCGATGAAACCTATCCGGGCTAGACCCTACGTCTATGCCGATGAAACCTATGAAATCCTTACATTGATATCAACCCAATACCAATGATGAAACCTGCTATCGGTCGGCTGGCGCGCTGCCTGATCGACGCTAAAATCCATCTAGGGTAGACCTTCCGTCCGCTCTGATAAAACACGACACAACCCTTCAAATCAATTCAGACCCTCCGTCTGGATAGACCATGAAACTCTATTCCTTTGCGTTAATGTCAACCCCACATTAACGATGAAACTCACATTTCCGGCGAACGGCTCCATGCCCGAGCTGCTATCAATTCAGACCTTTCGCCTGAATAGGTCATGAAACCATATTCCCTTTTGCATTGATAAGGACACACACATCAATGATCGTGTGTACACAACAAACATGGGACGCCATGGTCCATAACATGAAAGTTCTAACCCCAGAAAAGATAATGAAAAAGGAAAAGAGAAAGAAAACGACAAATATATATATATATATAAAAATATATATAAGGGGGTTGAAAATAGAGATACCCCGCCAGACTTGTTCAGGCATTCTGGACAAGGGAAAAAATGGCCAAAACCCAGCTGTGGCGAAAACCCGAAAGGGCACTGCAGGCAAAATCGGGTACCCCGTCACGTGAAAACCCGAAAGGGCGCGTGGGCAAAAGCAAGAGGGGGCTGACTCCGGTGAAAACCCGAAAGGGCACTTGGGTCAGTAATGTGGTAATTCAAAATTCCATGCCAACCGGCACGCTACCTTTACCTCCCCTTTATTGATGAAGCCTTCCGTCGGTCATCTGGCTCTATGCACCACCGATGATAAATCCTTTCTGAGACAGACCTTACGTTTGCCCTGATGAAATCTACATACCCTTTTTCACATGTCCCACCAACAATGAAACCCATCACCATTCTGATGAAGCCTGTCCAGCTCATACCTCACGTCTGTCCTGATGAAAACTCCTAAACCTTCCCTTGATCGGTCGGCCCCTTTGCCCGATCAACGATGAAACCCTACCAGGATAAACCCTACGCTTATCCTGATGAAACCTATGTATTTCTTGGCCAAGTCCCACCCGCGATAGAACCTGCTGGAATAGACCTTACGTCTATCCTGACAAGACCTACACCTCTACCTACGTCCCAGCTATTGGTCGACCGGCACCTCGCCCGACCAATGATGAAACCCTACCCAGTTTAGACCTTTCGTCTATTCTGATGAAAATTGAGCTCTTCTTTGCATCGATATAAACCCAATATCGATGATGAAACCAGCTACTGGTCGACCGGCACCTTGCCCGACCAATGATAGGACCCTACCCAGTTTAGACCTTTCGTCTATTCTGATGAAACTTCAACTCTTCTTTGCATCGGTATCAACCCAATATCGATGATGAAACCAGCTACTGGTCGACCGGCACCTTGCCCGACCAATGATAGGACCCTACCCAGTTTAGACCTTTCATCTATTCTGATGAAACTTCAACTCTTCTTTGCATCGATATCAACCCAATATCGATGATGAAACCAGCTATTGATCGACCGGCACCTCGCCCGATCAAATGATGAAATCCTGCCAGTTTAGACCTTTCTTCTATTCCGATGAAACCTATGAAGCTCCCTTGCATCGATATGAGCCCAATATCGATGATGGAACCAGGTATTGATCGACCAGCACCTCGCCCGATCAATGATGAAATCTTATCCAGTTCAGACCCTACGTCTGTCCTGATAAAAACTATACACCCTTTAATGTCCCGCCTGCTATAACCTCTGCCCAGTCTAGACCTTACGTCTACTCTGATGGAACCTCTTTATTCATATTCCTGCAAGTTGTCTCCCCCGCGGCACATATGGCCAAGAAGGACGTTTGCTGCTACCAACAGAATTCGGTTTAAGCACCTCCTCGAATGCCGTCACGCGGTGGAGCGAGTCCCCCATCCTTTCTATGAAGGGGTGGACGCTTTCCTGCCTAGTACGAGTCATTCGCATGAAGGACTGCTAAAACCACTACCCCACTTCCCACAGTGATAAAACCACATGCAAAAGAGAAAAAAAAGATGGATACATATAGAGCCAAAGAGTCCTTTTCATTAAAAAAGGGAGTACATAGAGGGTCCCCGAGGAGACATTGTATCACAATAGAAGACAAAAGAAAAAAGAAAAGAAATGATTCATGGCCGCCGGAAGATGTCTTCGAAGGCCAGAAGACCCACATAGGGGGCGGCCCCTAGTTCATGAAGTCGAGCCTCCTCCTCTTGCAGTCGAACAGACTCATTAAAAAAGGGAGTACATAGAGGGTCCCCGAGGAGACATTGTATCACAATAGAAGACAAAAGAAAAAAGAAAAGAAATGATTCATGGCCGCCGGAAGATGTCTTCGAAGGCCAGAAGACCCACATAGGGGGCGGCCCCTAGTTCATGAAGTCGAGCCTCCTCCTCTTGCAGTCGAACAGACTCATCCCGAAAGGATGCCACCTGCCCCTCCAATAGAGCTGCTTCTTCCTCGAGTTGTGGCCGGGAAGTTGTTATCTGCGGCAGCTCAGCTCGGAGACCAGACAGTTCAGCCTCCAGAATGGTTATTCGGCCGCGCACGAACTGCTCCCGCTGCGCTAGAGACTGCAGTTGGCACTGTCGCTCCTGAAGAATAAAGTTCATTTTTTCTAGCTCAGATTTTCACTCCATCCTTTGCAACTTCAAAGCCGCCAGTCTGTCAGACATAATGTGTGCCAAGAAATCTCGGCGATGTACAAATTTTAACAACAACAGAACCCGCTGGGTCCATATTTTTAGAGGACAACCCATTGCCTGTAAACCGGTGGTGAAACGCTCGGCTATCTCCTTCAACTGCGGATAAGTTAGTCCGGGCTGGGATTCCACTAGCTGGCGCAACATGTCCAGATGTTGCCAGACAAAACTCTCAGGTGAAGCAAAGCCAAGCAAGGGAAGTGGAGCCACTTCAAAGGTTACTTCACTGTCAATGTTTGCCCATAGGGTGATATCTGGCTGAGAAGAAGAAGACGGGAGGTCTGCCGAAGGCGCCAACTGAGCTCTCTCCACAACCTCTGACGAAGCCGAGGGACCTTCCACCTCCATCTCCTCGAGGGTCACCATTTGAATGCTCGCGGGGGTAACTCCAGTAAGTGCCAGAGTGGTTGCTTCCTGGGTCTCTAATGCAATACCCGAACCTTCAACATCCTCTTCGCAGGGTACCTCCTCCTCAGATTCCGAAAGTATGAAGATAGATTCCGGGGCAGTTATAGACAATACTCCAATTTCTGTAACGGCTACCTCTCCTTCTTCCACCCCCGCTGTAACAGCCAGTTCCTTCAATGTCAAGGCTGCAGGGGTCACAACCCGGAGAGGCAAGGGTTCACTCTCCATGATTGATGTTATGGTAATTGCCGATTCAGGCGCAATGGTCAGCACTGCGGCCGGTATAAAGGCGGAACCCCTAATTGGGTCCATCTCAGCTCTGAAATCTAGGACCTTGATGAGAGCCGGGCTTTCCCCCGAAGTCCTCAAGTCCAACAATGCTAAGTCTGTAGAGGACTGCACCCTCACCGGCATAGGGCGGATTATCTCAGGAACGCCTGCCCTGGCTACTATCGAAGCGGGAACAATGGCCAAGGCGTCAGACAGAGTGGCTTCAAAGGCTGCAGTCATCACCGGGCTAGCAACAGGGGATTCCTGTGAACAGATCAATACAGTATCAAGCAGCAGATAAAAAGGGGAAACAATGAGAAGAAGAAAAGAGACTCACTTCTAATATAATGTCAATGTCCTCAAAGGAGTGCAGAGGAGAAGAAAGTCCCGCTGCTGAAGCAACAAAAGGAGGAGTTATATCTGCCTCGGTATCCAAGCCGGCGAACTCTTCTTGTAATTCCTCCTCAGGAGATAGCACCAGCAACTTGGAGGGGGTGAATAATGGAACAATGGCGGTGCATGCGGATGGGTTCTCTGATTTGGAAACACCCTCCGTCTCGCTCTCGCTAAAACCTACTTCTTCTCCATCTGCCTCAGAAGCGGTCGCGGAGCTACTAGAAGAGATTTCTACACTATCCACGGGCGGGACCGCCATTTCTAACGTCTGCCTGGAAGAAGACCGGGTAACTATACGCCTCACAGGGACGAGGCCCCGTTTCGTCTGGGTCTTATGACCCTCCTATGGCTGAGTGATATCGCCAGCCTCTCCCGTAATTTTAGTCTCCTCCCCGACCGTCACTATAGGGAAAAGCTTGTGAGAAGGACAATGAAAAGTAATTGAAATATGCAAGAAAAGATGAAAAAGGCATGCTTACCCTCCGCCTCACTAGCCGGCGTGGGAGAAGGCAGCCTGGTCTCCACCACAGAAGATGCCACAACTGGCTCTTGGGCTGTGCAAAAGGGAGGGGTCAGATTCAAGGACTTCTTTGAAATCCAGCAAAAGAGGATGAAGGATGCAACTGCAGGCTATTGATGTTACCCTGAACCGATGTCTGAGCAGCCTCCCTTTGAGATTCGAACTCATCAAATGAGGGAATATCAGGGAGAGGGGTCCCAGTGTCCATCGCTACCGAAGCCGACTGCTGAGCATGAGCCTTCTTGGCCTTCCTGGCCTTCCCGACTGTAGCCTTGACTGTAGAAACCTTTCTCTTCTTGCCAGGAGGTAGGGGAGTGGTAGTCGGTGCTGCTGCAGGGACTTCGAAATAAGTAGGCTTCTCAGCCTGCGCAATGATCTTTCTGTATAGCCCCTGTCACTTTATATCCGGCCTGTCTGTTGAAGACGGCAGAGAAGCAATGAGGTCAGTGAATGCAGAGTTTAAATATTTAGCAGAAAGCACTATAGTCAGAAAAGAAAAGATCATACCTGCTGGGCCATCATAAAAGACAGAGAGCGGCCAGTACAGATAAGCTACCTCCTTGGAGCGGGAAGCAGCCTCCTTGATAAGCCAACAGACATCACCAAATGTCTGGCATTTCTCCACTAAACCTGCTAGATCACTATGACCACGTGAGTCAAGGCATCGAAATAAGTCGAGGTGGTCCATGCCCCAACCGTCGACATAATGAAAGGAGAGGAACAATGGCTTATTCAAGATGCCGGCTAGCGGGCTTTCCGCAGACAACCCATGTAAGTTCAGCAGAATGAACAGCCAAGACGTTTGCTTGTAGTACGTCTGAGTCCTGTCCTCCCTACGCACAAACGTCCTATATGGATGAAATCTATCTGTCGGACCCCTCCAAGGGACTACTGTCGAGAGCGGCTCTTCGACAGGAAGTATTGTTGCGCCTCCAAATGAGCGCCCCCTACACGGCACAGATGTTTCAAGCTCTGCATGAAAGTGTCCTCGTTGATAGCAGCAAAGACAGGAGCAGGCGGGTCGGAATTTTTTTCCTTTAAAGCCCGACGCTGGGCCAGATAGTTCTCCGCCTCCCTCTGGTGCTGTGAGTAAAGCCTTTTCAGGTGGGCCTCGGGGATGTCAAACACTGGCCTGGGCTGTTGTTTCAAAACGGAATGCTCGGCCATGTCCCAGAATGCACCTCTGCTATCCCTATAAAAGCTGGTTCGAATGTTCCACCATTTGATGTATTGTGATGTTACCCGGGGGACACGGTTGGAAACAGTGGGAACTCTGAAAAATGCGCCATCCTGGCGATGATAGAAATCCCACCACAACCGGCCATCACCGACAATGGTGGACCCATGCTTAGCCCGGCTATCCAGGGGAAATTGAGCAACTGATGTAGGGATATGCTGGTCGTAACCAAAGTTCCACCCAAAGCGGAATGGATAGTATGGTTCCAGAAGAAGCAGGCCACCCTTTTTGAAAACTAAGACACTAGGCCGAATGGCCATGCCCCATCTGACCAGCTCCGGCTCCAGGATAGACCGAGCAGTATTAACCCCTGAGACAGGATGGACATAGGTCTCTACATCTTCCAGCTTGCACTCTCTCTGAGAATGAATCAAAGGAGCTGAACCTATCGCCAAGCTCCAGAAATGAATGCTGCCAGGGGCATCCACCGGCACCTTTATCAGTCGGCCCCTTATTTTGAATAGCTGATCATAGAAAGGACCAGGTTCAGCACTGGCAAACTCAATCATTCTGGGCAATACTGTATCTGCCTGCAAAGTTCTGGGAGCCAATTCAGGAAATAGACTGCAGACCCAGGCATTGAAGAAATGAAAAGGACCCACAGTCCTCAAAGAACGGGGAGTCCGATGCTTGTACAAATCTCCCAAAGATTTGTAGATTAAACACAAGGCCACTGAGCAAAGCGACAGCCTCATTCCCCAGGCCATCTGATAGGCCGGGTATATAGCTTCTGGCCGGATGATTGTCTCGTCCCCTTGAGGGAGAGCGAAAGTGCACAACCAGAATGTGAAGTAAGCCACACAATGTGTGATGGGGTCTACACCTGCTGGGTTGGGACCACCTCTGCCTGCACGGCGCAATGAAGATGGCAGCGCTGACTTATAGCGAGGAGCCCTTATCTGCTTGCTAGTAGCCGGTCCCAGGGAAGGAAAGTCTGCATGTCTTAAGGGACCGTCAAAGAAATACTGAATCCACTGCCCTATCCGGACCCTCAGCTTGCTACCTTTCTCTCGGGGATGATAGCCTTTGGAGGACCCTCTACTGTACGCCAGACAGATGGAGCGATATGCCTTCATTAGATACCGGTATGAGAAGCCAAGGGAATACTTGCCTTCACCATCGGAACTATCCTTCTCAGAATCTGTGAAGCAGACTTCTTCATACGGCTCGCCATCAATAGGCAGTCCGGAAAGCTGCGATAGACTCCAGAGGTCAAGAGATATCTCACCCTCTGCTGTATAAAATATGTTGAATAAAGGGCAGAATACTTCAAACATTCCACAGCATAACCCTCGGGATATGGGATATCGAAATCTGGAAGCAAAGACACTGTGATATACCCCGGCTCTGATCAGCAGAGGGGCATATTCCTTCAGAACAAACTCAGTAAACTCCACTGCTCCTACTCAAAATAGGTGGGCGTTAGTGATCTTGGTATCTCCAAACCAACCAGTGGCCAAATGATACTTGAACTGAACGGCCGAACAATTCAGCACAAAAGGCTCTTCGCGGTACCCCCACTTTACTGGTGCCAGGAAGAGACCATAGCCGGGATTCTCCCTATGAACTCGGCCACTGGCATTATCCCACCGAGCAGGTGTGATGTGACACCACCTTGGGGGTGATGACCACAAGACAATATGACCCTTGGACTTAAGATTGCAAGCAAGCAAATTGGCGATGATACTACTCGAGCGGCTCACTCGCTTGGTGCACACTTGTGCCCGTGGGTAACTAAGCGATAATGGAGAGGGTCCGGGGTGGGACAATGATGCTCCGGTGCTTGGCAAGCTTGGGGAGAATCTCAATTGGTCCAGGGATGCCCACTCACAGGTGGCCGTCACACCAAGGGTGTGGGTTGAACTGGCTCGTTCACAACTCGCCCGCGATGGACACTCATGTGAACGGTAATTTGGGCCGGGCTCTCGCTCTCCGTCCGACGCAGCAAAGCAAGAATACTAAGCTAAGCAAGTGATATTAACCAGCAAGAAAAGGGGAACCGAGGCTCACCTAGCCGGCGTGAAGACGCCGACTCCGGCCGAAGACGGGGGCGAGCGGGGAGGCAAGGGTTTGCGCCCGCAAGCCGCGTCGGTGTCGCTTCAAAATCTGCGAAAAGATTATCACATGAACTACACCTCTCGCAGGAGGGGTGATCTTGGGGTGGGGATTAAGCTTATTACATCCAAAACTACCTCCACGCAGGGAGGGGCCATCAGCCGGCCAAGCGGGGTGGGGAATTACGCAAAGGAAGTCCGACTTGCCGAATTCCGCCGGTTCTACCAATCTTCAGGTTGCTGGATAGTGGGGCGGTGATGATACTTCCAAAAATTCCACAGAGCTCAGATCTTGATGAGACTTGCGCCAAAAGCTTCCCAACTGACTGAGGGTGATGTCTGATTTTTTGGGAAGGCTCTGAAGCTCGGGGCTGATCGGGCCGGCGACTGGAACCTAGCTGCAACTTTCTGTCTCTGGCGGGTGCAGGGTTGGTGCAGTCAGTTACAGAAGGTACTACGGATGCTCCCGAACTCCGATTGGGACGAAACTGGCAGAGAAGCGATCGTGGATGGAGTAGCTTCGAGCAGAAGTTGATGGGGCCACAATCCGAGGTTGGAGGAAAGCGAGGTAGCCGGATAAGTAGGGACAGGTCAAACCTGGACCCACAGGTGGCAGACTGCGCAGTCCGGAAAGAAAATTCAGAAAAAATAGCTCGGGCAGGCGATTGGCATCGTTCCTTCTGATGCTGATGGAGGACTGGCCGAAGAAGAATTTTTTAGAAGGAAGTGTGCTCGAATTCCTCCAAGGTTGACCGCTGAACAGCTTCCAAGATCGCTCTGGCCTTCAGTCTGGGACAGATTGCGCAGTCGTTGAAGATGACGTTCCTCGGGACAGCTTCGAACTCAGATGCTGACGAAACCACTTTCGTTGGAAAGCTAACTCGCAGACGATTCCAGCAATGTAGGCCTTGCGACCTGAATCTTTGAGAGACGGTTCTAGTTGCTTCTGCAAGTCACTGCTTTTCTGAAACCTGCAACAGGGACAGAATAGGTGGAGGAGAGGGTATGGGGATGGGGATGAAAATGGGCTTATTGGGTGGATGGGGAAGGGGGGGTGCGACCTTGGGTGGTTAGGGAGGTGGGGAGATGAAAGGGCACAGCCCCAAGGGAGAGGGAAATTCAAAATTTGGCCTAGGGAAGGGCTCTTTCAGTCTTGGGGAGAGGGAGAGTTACTTGGGAGAGTGGAAAGGTGCCTAGGAGAAGGGGTTTCCACCTAGGGGTTGGAGGGGGAATTGAATGAGTGCATGGGGAAGGGGCCTTAATGAGGGGTGAATGGGGAGGAGAGAGAATGAATTCGAAATTGGGGTGGGGAGGAGAGAGAGAGGGGGCACAACCCACTTAGAGAGAGTGATAGTAAGAGAGAGAGAGAGGGAGATATTGAGAGGGAACTAGAAGGTGTGGAAATTTTCTGGATTCAATATTCAAGCATCATTGTTACAAATGAGAGAGGGGTGGGACTATTTATAGACTCCACACTTTTCCTAAGACCAAACTGACCCTGACAAACTAACTAATGACCAAACAGTCCAAGGGAGGGGCGCCCCTAGGCCTAGCCCAATGAATTGGGCCCATTAACCTATCAAACCAACATAATGACTTCAAGACTTAGGAAAATGACTTTCTAACCTAGGTACATGACTCAATAAAGGGGAAATTACATGTTTAAGACTCAAATAAAAATAAGAAAAATTACATGACTCGACTCACAAACACATGAGGAACATAATGGCATACACCGACGATCAATCCGAGCTTCAGAAAATGTGGAGGGGCAAGGGATGTCCCCATCATACCCCCGGGGTGGGGAAAACTCGACCCTGTCGAGTATGGGTCCACCGGGGAAGTAGCATCCCAAACGTAGTTTTAGGCGAACCTTGTTCTCCAAACTCGACCCATGTCCATAGCCGGGGAACGGTGCTTCCACTCGACAAAGTGGCTCGGTCACACCCTTAGGCTGGCGAAGAGATCTTGCTTTGCCTAGTATTGCCGCCATGTGCTGACGTCGGGCTCTCGGGCTAGTTTGTGGTGGCACTCCGAGGGTGTCTCTCACAAGGATGGGTGTAGGCTCAAGACACTCACTAGGATCCACCGCGGTACCCTTAGAGGGTGCCGGATCCGCCACGTGGGAAGTGAGATGAATCCCAAAACCCTTTGGTAAGTTCAACCCGCAAGCCGGGTGCCAAGGCTACTCAGAACTTGGCAAGGTCCAAGTCCTCGTGCCCTCAAATTGGAGGTGACCCTAGAGTAGAGCCACTCCAAAATCATCATCATCAAGTAGCCAACGTGGAATTTCAAGTGGCACTCACGAGTTTTTGCCCGCTTTTTATAATTCTCACTATCTTTTGCTTGATGCATGTTTTGATGCATATGCCATGTACTAAGATGCGGTGTGAGTGAGTAGTGCATGGTATGCAAAGGTGGTCCAGGGCAACCATATGTAGACCTATCATGCATTGATGTTATGAAGTCTTTGAAGGATTTGGGAGGACCGGGGCATCCATAGATGTCCCTCTTGTGAGTGAGTGTGATGAATGTTGGAGGACCCGGACATCCATGAATGCTCCTAACATGCTTGAGATTTATGATGAATGATGGTGGACCATTACAACTATATATTGACCACTCATGTTTTCTACTTGACATGTGGGTGATGTGAATGAATGTACCCGACTTATGAATCATGTCAAATGGTGTGGTAAGCCTAGACTCATGCATGTTTATCCCAAAGGTGACTTCCATGTGCATAGATGTGTGATGACTTTTGAACTTCCATGTAAATGGGTCGAAGGGATCTAGGAAGGTGGTTATGGGGTGGGGCATTTCCTCAATCCCGAGGTGTTTGTTGCCTAAGGTCAATGCTCTCATGGTGTAATCCGATTCTAGGAAGGGAGGAGTTTGGGTCAACATGGGCGGTATGGGTAGGGTGAGGTGGGTGGTGAATAGGGGGAGTGGGTTACATGGAGATTTAGGCTCCCATAGAAAAGGGTCAAAGGGATCATGGTAAGGGTCACCTAGGTAGGGGTACTCCATGTTCTCAAGGTCCTCAAATGGTGAGTCATCCTCCTCCAAGATAATTGGGCCAAGGTTGCTAATGGGTTGGCCAATCAAAGCACTTGGGATCTCAATGGTTGGGGAGTAGACTAGGATAGGTTCTTCCTCCATGGGAAGAAGAAGGATGATCTCACTAGTAACTTGGCCATTAGTGTAGATGGAAGTGATGGAGCCAATGGTGGGATATGCTAGGCTAATGGTGTTAGCTTCGGACGGCCTCATGGCTAGCATATTGGTCAAGTGAATTTGCCCATGTAGGTAGTTCACTAAATCTCCCAAATCTTCCACACAATAGGAAGTTTGATAAGTGACATGTGGCTGAATGGGAATGATTTGGGATTGATATCCCATGGGTAGGTGGCATGGTTGTGAACTAGGAATGGTGAGACCTTTCTTGAGCCATTGGAGTATGGACTTATCTATGGTGAGGTTGGGTGTCTCTAGAGGAGCTAGGCTAGAGGTGTGTGAGTTGTTTGGCCTTTGGATTTCCTCTATGTTGGAAGGTGGATTCGGATGGGCATCCTTCTCCACTTGGATGGGTGTGTGGGTTGTAACTTCTATTGCTAATGGAGTAGGGGGATCTATGGTGGGTGGTTTGGTGATAGCTAGCGTATGACACACCCGGGGTGGTGAACAAGCATGGGCTTGGGTTGGGATAGGAAGGTGAAGTAGGGGAGGCCTAGGTTGGGGAAAGATTGGTGTAGGAAGCGGGAGGTGGGTTTGGTGAGGGGTTTTGGATTTGGGGGTGGTGGCCATTATGGGCCTCGGTGGAGGGGTGGACACGGGGTCCAATTGGGTTTGTGGACATATGGTTGTGGTGGGAGTTTGTAGGTAGGGTGCTGGTGTGGTGGTTGGGGTAGGATAGGTGGGAAGTGATGTGGAATGGGGGATTAGGGTCATGGGTTGGCTAGGTGGGGATGAAGGAGTTGAAGTGCTCCTTAGGTCTTGGTGATTTGAGTATGAGGGGGAAACATATCTAGCCCTAAGTTGCTCCTTCATGTCTCTCCATGTGGTGATGGGTGCTTCCCTTCTAAGTATTCTTAGCCCGACAATTTGCATCCAATAAGTTTGAGCTTGTTTGGTTAGTTGCATTTTGGCGACCCAAGCCATTTTATCCTCGGACATGGGATACCAAGTGAAGTATTGGTCTAATGCTGCTTCCCAATCTAAATATTCTCTAAGAGAGGTTTCATCAAAGGCGGGAAGTGGGTGGGGGACCAATCTATCAGCTACCCTTCGGGTGGGCTCATTGTCACCTAATCGGGTAAGTTGGCCTTTTATGCTATCTAGGCGATCAAAGGTATTGTTCATAGCTCCCATGAGGTATTCAACATGACTGTGGAGGTCATGTGTGTTGGTGATGGGTCTCTCTTGGGGTTTTGGACTCATGGAGAGGGACGATGGGCAAGGTTGGTATGAGGTGGCCATACTAGGGGACAAGAGTGATGCACTTGAAGACTCTAAATACATAGACATGCCCTAGGACCAACTTGATAGAGACAAGTTGTGAACTTGCTCTGATACCACTTGATGTGATACCACCTTGGGGGTGATGACCACAAGACAATATGACCCTTGGACCTAAGATTGCAAGCAAGCAAATTGGCGATGATACTACTCGAGCGGCTCACTCGCTTGGTGCACACTTGTGCCCGTGGGTAACTAAGCGATAATGGAGAGGGTCCGGGGTGGGACAATGATGCTCCGGTGCTTGGCAAGCTTGGGGAGAACCTCAATTGGTCCAGGGATGCCCACTCATGGGCGGCCGTCACACCAAGGGTGTGGGTTGAACTGGCTCGCTCACAACTCGCCCGCGATGGACACTCACGTGAACGGTAATTTGGGCCGGGCTCTCGCTCTCCGTCCGACGCAGCAAAGCAAGAATACTAAGCTAAGCAAGTGATATTAACCAGCAAGAAAAGGGGAACTGAGGCTCACCTAGCCGGCGTGAAGACGCCGACTCCGGCCGAAGACGGGGGCGAGCGGGGAGGCAAGGGTTTGCGCCCGCAAGCCGCGTCGGTGTCGCTTCAAAATCTGCGAAAAGGTTATCACATGAACTACACCTCTCGCAGGAGGGGTGATCTTGGGGTGGGGATTAAGCTTATTACATCCAAAACTACCTCCACGCCGGGAGGGGCCATCAGCCAGCCAAGCGGGGTGGGGAATTACGCAAAGGAAGTCCGACTTGCCGAATTCTGCCGGTTCTGCCAATCTGCAGGTTGCTAGACAGTGGGGTGGTGATGATGCTTCCAAAAATTCCACAGAGCTCAGATCTTGATGAGACTTGCGTCAAAAGCTTCCCAACTGACTGAGGGTGATGTCTGATTTTTTGGGAAGGCTCTGAAGCTCGGGGCTGATCGGGCCGGCGACTGGAACCTGGCTGCAACTTTCTGTCTCTGGCGGGTGCAGGGTTGGTGCAGTCGGTTGCAGAAGGTACTACGGATGCTCCCGAACTCCGATTGGGACGAAACTAGCAGAGACGCGATTGTGGATGGAGTAGCTTCGAGCAGAAGTTGACGGGGCCACAATCCGAGGTCGGAGGAAAGCGAGATAGCCGGATAAGTAGGGACAGGTCAAACCTGGACCCACAGGTGGCAGACTGCGCACTCTGGCAAGAAAATTCAGAACAACTAGCTCGGGCAGGCGATTGGCATTGTTCCTTCTGATACTGATGGAGGACTGGCCGAAGAAGAATTTTGTAGAAGGAAGTGTGCTCGAATTCCTCCAAGGTTGACCGCTGAATAGCTTCCAAGATCGCTCTGGCCTTCAGTCTGGGACAGATTGCACAGTCGTTGAAGATGACATTCCTCGGGACAGCTCCGACCTCAGATGCCGACGAAACCACTTTCGTTGGAAAGCTAACTCACAGACGATTCCAGCAATGTAGGCCTTGTCACCTGAATCTTTGAGAGACGATCGTAGTTGCTTCTGCAAGTCACTGCTTTTCTGAAACCTGCAACAGGGACAGAATAGGTGGAGGAGAGGGTATGGGGATGGGGATGAAAATGGGCTTATTGGGTGGATGGGGAAGGGGGGGTGTGACCTTGGGTGGTTAGGGAGGTGGGGAGATGAAAGGGCACAGCCCCAAGGGAGAGGGAAATTCGAAATTTGGCCTAGGGAAGGGCTCTTTCAGTCTTGGGGAGAGGGAGAGTTGCTTGGGAGAGTGGAAAGGTGCCTAGGAGAAGGGGTTTCCACCTAGGGGTTGGAGGGGGTATTGAATGAGTGCATGGGGAAGGGGAAGGAGCCTTAATGAGGGGTGAATGGGGAGGAGAGAGAATGAATTTCTAAATTGGGGTGGGGAGGAGAGAGAGGGGGGGCACAACTCACTTAGAGAGAGTGATAGTAAGAGAGAGAGAGAGAGGGAGATATTGAGAGGGAACTAGAAGGTGTAGAAATTTTCTGGATTCAATATTCAAGCATCATTGTTACAAATGAGAGAGGGGTGGGACTATTTATAGGCCCCACACTTTTCCTAAGACCAAACTGACCCTGACAAACTAACTAATAACCAAACAGTCCAAGGGAGGGGCGCCCCTAGGCCTAGCCCAATGAATTGGGCCCATTAACCTATCAAACCAACATAATGACTTCAAGACTTAGGAAAATGACTTTCTAACCTAGGTACATGACTCAATAAAGGGGAAATTACATGTTTAAGACTCAAATAAAAATAAGAAAATTACATGACTCGACTCACAAACACATGAGGAACATAATGGCATACACCGACGATCAATCCGAGCTTCAAAAAATGTGGAGGGGCAAGGGATGTCCCCATCAAGGTGTGAACTCCGGGGCCTGGGTCAGCATTTTCTTTTTCGGCTCCAGCTCCGATATGCCTAGGACTGCATCCCAGTCACGCTTCTCCCCGGGAAGATATATAGCCTTCTCACGATACACTGAATCTTTCAGGCTGTCTCTCTCGACCAGAATTGCGGCTTCAACTGCACGAGCTATTCGATAGTCCCGCATTCCACCCACGGTGAAAGTCCGGACAAACGGCATCAAGTGCTTGTCCTTCGGGAAATCCGGGCGATAATCAGTGCCCCGGCTGAAGCATGTTTCCATGACAGTGGAGTATACCCGGGATGTTGACACCGTGTCGGTTTCAGAATCAGACGATTCATCAACGGAAGCTATTTTGTCATATCCGAAGTCTAGACTGTGCACATTCAGCCAGTTTACTGTGGCCCGTGATATATCTGGCTAGGCTGACGAACTGGCCCCAACAGCTCCAGAGGATGCAGCAGCAGAGCCGGAAGCCATTGCAATATCTGCAGTCAGGAAAAAGAAATGTGAAGTAAAAGTCCTAAGATAAGAGGCAGTCTCGTAAGGATTGTAATATGAAGCCCTTGAAAATTTCAGCAGCATCTCCCCTTATTCGGGGTCTGTCCAAGGAGAATAGGGAGTCACCAACCAAGAGGGGGTGATCCCGGAAGCAAAAGGGGATTAAATCCCCAAAGAACGTCCTACCCGGGCGAAATCTAATGAGACGGGAAGAAAGCTGGACGGCCGGAGGGGAGGAACTCGCCGCCACCGCCGAGAAGGAAATTAAACTGAAGAGAGAGAAGAGACGGTAGAAAATGAGAAGGAAGGAGGCTTTCGGCGCCTTAAATAGAAGCCCTAGGGGAAGAGGTTCTTGGCGCAGTCAAATGCGTGCCGAGAACCCCCAGGCCGAGAGCTCCCTTCGGCCAAAATGCGCGCCGAGAAAATGCCGCCGAGAACCCCAGGCCGAGAGCCCACTTCGGCCAAAAGGCGCGCCGAGAGGTGCCGCCGAGAACCCCTATCGGCGGTTGCGCCGAGAAGCTACAAGCCGAGAGATCCGTGCCGAGAGCATCCAGACCGAAGGTACTGAATAAAATTGAAAGAGATTGCAGAATTTGCTAGTGAAAGGAAGATTCCTAGCAAGAAATGAAAGATGCCAGATAATAGCAAACTGAGAAAGGGTTCAGATGCTGAATAATATATATACACCTGCAAGTACCGTGTCATTTATTCTGCACTCCCGCTACCTGCAAGTGGGGGACATTTGTTGACACCTAAAATATAACAGAGAATGGAAATGAGACATAATGGAAGATTGAGTGAGAGATGAAGATCCCGGAGATTCCTACAAAACCAGGATTACGGAAGATACGTCATTGAAGCTACCACCCGGCTGAGGTCCTCCCCGGCCAAGTTGATGTCCGGTGTTGTCATCCCCCAGATGGCAATACTGATAAGAATCACAGTCTATCGACTGATGAAAACTCCAGAGGTATTCTGATAAGATTATGTCAACCCATCAACTATAAAGACCTTCACCCGTTCTGGCGGATTCGAAGGACTGACAAATGAAAAGACAGATTAGGCGTCCCTGAAGCCTAGTGATAAAAAGAAGTAGAGCAATAAGAAAAGGAGTCGGGGGCCTAAATGGGCCATGGCGCCGAAAGCCCTTCACCACGGCCCAAGACTGGCACCGAGAAGCCTTTGCACCGGGAGCCTTCGCAATATGCGCGCCGGGAGCCTTCGCAAGATGCGCGCCGGGAACCTGATATGTGCACACCGAGAGACCCATACGGAGGGAGGAGAGCACTCTGCTTATAAAAACCCCCTTCCTCTCGAGATAAAAAAAAGAGAAGAAACCTCATCCAGAAAATAGATAGAAAAAAAAGAGAAAGAAAAGGGAGCGAGTGAAGAAGCTGCTGCGAAGCTCGAGAGAAGGAGAAGGTGGGATGCTCGGGGAGGGAAAGGAGTCAATGCTCCACCCTCCCCCATCCTCCTGCTATTCCGAACGGGTTTTCTTTTCTTCTCTCATGTATTCTTTCTACCCTTGTATGTGGGATTTCTTCTACTCGAAGGATGTTCAAAGTCCCCTTTCGACTATCGTCCGAGTTATCTCGCTGTAGCCAATGAAGTATGAATAATAAAGATGGTGGAATGAGTAGAAGCTCGAGTTTCTTTCTCTCACCCCTCTCTGATGAGCGTCGTAGCTATCATTTCGGTTGCGGATTTTGATCGATGAATCCATGATTTCAGGTGTCTGTCGGTAGTCCTGGCGGCTGATAAGTACTCCCTGCTGCTTGCCACTCTCGCAGCCCCGGGGGAGTTGGTACAGAGCCCCGATCCTCACCTCTATGGATCCCTGGGCTTTGTCCTCTCTATCTCTCTCTCTCAGGATATCTGTCGTCCCCTGCATACATTGATTGCTCGAATGCTTAGGACTCTGATAATCCCTTGTGTTTATATGCATGCCTGTTTAAGATGGGACGGAGCCAACAAAGCCCCAATCCTCACTGTGGATTTTTGGGCCTTGTTTCCCCCCTCTCTCCCTCAATGTCATCGATGATTTAAACGTCGCGGAGTCCGTGATTTTCTTCTCAAATTTCTCAAGCCACTAGGGCCATTGCAGGGATCAGAGGTTGTCATCTCTCGATCTCCTGGATGGTCGGCAATACTGATGGCGTGAAGCCTGTTCCTGAGAGCTCGAAGGCCCGGTGACTCTGATCCCTCGAACCCCTTTCATCTGTGACCCCCTACTGTCAACCTGGTAGGCCCCTGGCTCTTTCCTCACTTGCCTCCTGAATCCATTCCCCAGCCACTGTCTGAATCCTGAGAAAAATCCCTAGAACAGAGCACCGTAAAACCCCATAAGTCCTCACGGTGCTCAAGCCCAACACCTTCTCGGCGCCAAACTCTCCCGGCGCCGTGAATAGTTCCCGGCGCGGCCCTTAGTGCGCCGGGAACTCTCGCGCCGAGATCCTCATCTTCCCCCCTTCAGCACATGCCGAGAGCCCCCCTTCGTGGCGCGTCGGGAACTCCCTTCAGCCCGAGCCGAGAAGCCATGCCATATTTCTGAACCCTCACGCCGAGAACCTCTTTCTTCTTGGTCTGAACCTTGATCTCCATGTTGTACCCACCCGAGGAATATACAGAGAGCATTTGGCATCCCTCAGGAAATAAATCAATGGGGAGGACCTCCCCTACATTATTCTGTTCCGATCCGGATTTCTTTATAACCTTATGGACCTAAAGGGCTATGTCACTACATGTGCTCCGACGGGTTCTGAAGGAACATCAATCGATGCTATGGATATGGGCGATGGCCCCGGGCCTGGTGCCCCCCTTCTTTTTCGGCTTTCATCCCGGCATCCCGTGGATGATGGCTTATCTCCTCTTGGCATAATCCAGGATAAAGGGGATATGCTGCCAAAATTCATTCACAGCACCTTGAGTAATCATGGTATTATCTCCTAACCCCGCTGGCCCACGGAGTTATGCCCTTGCATGTTCTCCGATGGTCTTCCGAAGGGGGATATCAATAAGACATCGCGCCTGCACCGGGTGTGTCATGTCGCACCGGTCCTTATCCGGATTTTGGGTTAGGTATACCCGATCTTTTACGGATCCCATCCTGCCGCTGCATGGGTGGTTTCCTTTCCCCATCTGGCGTAGTCCAAGGGAATGGGGACACGCCGCCGGATTTGCTCCGCATTTGATGTATCCTTGCTTCACTCAGGCCATTTAACGCCCTGCTGATGAACCAACCCTCTCTCTCGTTTGAGTCTTATTTTTGCCGCTACCTTCCTCCTATTTTTGGCGTTTAATCAAGGGTTGTCCTTCTTAGGAAGGGTGTAATTAACGTCATAGCCTTTATGGTATGACGAACTTCGGGTCCCGACTAGGACTTCACAATCGACTGATTAAAAGTCAGATCGAGCGCATAATAAAATTGTCACCCCGGTGACTGGCACGCCAATAAATCAATAAATAACAAATCCACATATATATATATATATATATATATATAAAACTAAAAGCGCGTTCCACAGCGGGCCACACGGAAAACACAGAAGCACGATTCCCAGGGTAGCACATAAGGCGCCACGACGATTTCCCATCTTGTAGCAAGCGGGAAACCTCCAGCCCCAGGCCGGATAACTGGACTCGCAGTCCAAGGCCAAGCACATGGCCCACATGGGAATCACCTTCCAAAGGAAATCCACGACATGCGGGGGAGACCCCGCCGTAGGCACACCGGTACACGGTGACTCGATCGAGCGTAACACGAGAGCCCGAAACACGTGGGGTCACCCGGACCCACCACACCTATGGGCACGCTAATCGAGGCAACACGGTCCCTCCCGACACCCCAAAAACACAGACACAGAACCCATGGGGTGTCCGGGATGTTCACAAGGCCGGAGGTCGACCACTGGGTCACAACCGAGTCGACCGGAGACCAAAACAATACAATCGGAACGCTAAAAGGTCTCATGGACCCTTAAGCTCACGACACGCAAAATGAGGTAAGTGGGACCTCCTTTGGACACCCAAAGACACGGTCACGGAACTCCACGGGGTGTCCGGAACACTCACGGGACCTAAAGTCAACCACTGGGTCACAACCGGGTCGACCGGAGGTCAAAACCACGCAAACAGGAACCAGAACATGGTAGTGGTCACCTGGTGACCGCGACCAGATGGTAGCGGTCGACCGGCGACCGCGACCATGCTGTCACGGTCGCCTCACGACCACGACCAGCCACGCTCAACCCTGCTGATAGCGGTCGCCCGAGGACCGCGACCAGGTGGTAGCGGTCATCCCCTGACCGCGACCAGACAAAAGCGGTCTATCGCACGACCGCGACGCTCGAAGGCCTTCCGACCCAAACACAAGGGTGAAAGCGGTTCTCCCAGGACCGCGACCAGATGGTAGCGGTTACTGGTGGACCGCGACCATTCCGGAAAACCGGGAACGGCAGGAAAACCCCAAAAATCCACGCCACGCCCCCAAACATCCACGGATGAGGGGGAAAACATAGGGGAAGCTCCCCAACAACCCCTAGCGTGCATCTATGGCCTCGGATCGGCCTAAAACGCAATGAAACAGGAGATCGGCCCACAAGCCCTAAAACATGGATTTTTGCCCAAATCACCCCGTTTGGCCCGCTCGGCTCACCGTAGCCTACGAAACTTGCGGGAAAAGAAAGAGCACGAGCTGGGGGTCCATCACCCTACCTCCACCGAAGATTTCGCGCACCGTGGACGCCGATCCACGAAGAAAACGCCGTTGAAGCCTCGCCGCTCCATGAACTCACGGCCGAGCTTCACCGCGCCTCCACCGCCTCGATCCTCATCCATCCTCGCCCGCGCCTCGCTCGCGCCGTCCCCGCCTCACCCGTACTCCGCCCCGTCGGCCGCCGGAGAGAGAGGGAGAGAGGAGAGAGCGTGAGAAGAGAGAGGGAGAGAAGAAAGAAATGAGAGGGGAGAGAGAGGGTGGGGGGTATAAATAGGAAAATTCGGAAAATCAAAAAAATCCTAAAAAATAGAAAATCACACCCTCGTGATCCTCGGAACGCACCGATCGCAACGGTACCACACTTGCCTAGGTGAACGGCCCGGTTCACCCGCAACGAGCTTCCGAAGGGAAAGCCGAAACCCACGCCGGGAATCGGAAAACACACGCGGAAAAAGCCACGGAACACCTCCGGGCCTCCGAAACGACTCCGGATCTCGCCGATCCGAACACGAAAGATGTCCGAAATGAAATTTCAGACACAACGGAGTCGGACGCTCTGAGAAACCAGATCCGGGACCCACGAACGAGGATCTGAAAAACTCGGGGCATTACAGGGCCTATTAAGACTTGGTAGATTCCGGGTCTTGGTTTGTCAGAACCGTGGAGATCCCTGTCCGGCTAGTTCGGCTTATGCCCCCCTCAAAATAAGGCAACATGCATATACATATATGTTCTATACAAAAGGTCGGTAGCATCGCTTATGGTGGGGCCTCACCCAGAGGGTCTTCAAGAAAGCTGAAATCTTTGTTCTCTCTCTCTTCGACCGAATGAGACAGCCGGCGCCCTTAAAACGCTGAGCATGGGAAACACGAACATAACCCCTAGGGTGAGAGTAGGGCCCAATTCCTCGAGCATGGGTTAGAGCACGAGAAGAGGGCAGTGTCCCCGCAGGCATCCAAGAGGGATTCCATAATGTCAAAATGCTATGTCCCTCGCAAAAATATGTTAGGAAAAATCAGAAAAGCAAAAAAATTAAAGTCGAAATAAAAGCCTGGTCGTAACCATGCCAGATTCCACTAAATGAAACCCCTTTGACTGAAAGTCAAATTCCACAAAAGGGGGTCATGAAATGTAAATGCTCGAGATTTGGTCTGAAGTTGTCCGAAAGGGGAAGTTAAGTGCACCCCTACTTGCTCGTCGGGTTAACGGTTTTGCCGGTCCTCTCAGGAGGTTTACCCCCTATATTCTTCCTTCTTCCTCTGAAGATGAAGGCTCGATGGAGTTCCCGAAGGGTGAAACTCACCGAAGCTTGCAATTTCAACACAGACATATGGTTGTCCATTTTGAAAAGTAAAAGCCATTGTTGTGAAGGAGTCTCCGTGTTTCTGGCCAGTCAAGACCCCTATCTACCACCTTAATCTATTCTTAGTCTAACCTCGGGCTTAGACTAATACAAGCGCGTCACCTATGGGTGCGACGACGTCTGATTCCGGGTCAGCGTCGCGCGGTTGGTCGTTTGGGTTCCAGGGTGTTCCATTACATATCATCTAGAGTTGTAAGGAAATAGACCGGGGTCGGGCAAATCATTTACCTCGAACACTTTTTGGGTGAATCCCTACGGTCGGATGTAATTGGGAGCCTAAGCATGGCATGACGCTATTGTCATCAGGATAAGTCTTAACCGGCGGGATTATCATTCGAGGAGTCTAGAGGCTCAAATCAACCTAGATGTGCACTTAGGATGTCTGGGAGGCTAGCAAGAAACCCTTGTTCTCGTGCAGGTTAGATGTTACATGGGTTGGTCATCATGCATTAGCAAAAACAAAAAAAATAATAAACCAAAAATAAACAAAAAAATGACAAAATCAAAAATCCCAAAAAAGAAGAAAAATGTATATGCATAAAAAAATGGAAATGTAAAAGACCAAAAAAAAATGAATGAACAAACAACAAAACACAAAAAAATGAATAAAAACATAAAAACAAAAAAATACATTTCACATGATTACATTTGTATGCAGCATCTTAAATTTTTACTTGCATCCGTGTGCCTGTGTGCCGCATTCATCATCGCCTTTTATTATTGCCTTTGTTAATAAAGGCTTGCCCCTTGACTCGTTATCAAGGATGGTTCAAAACCACATCTGCTCATTGAGAAAGGGGCAAGTCAGAACAGAAATACTGACTTGTTTGTTTAGATGTGTGCAGGGATTTGAGTAACTAAGAAAGAAGCAGAGAATCAAGCACAAAACATTTTATTCCACTCCCAACTGAAAATAAACAACAACCAAAAGAGCCTACATTAGGTTCCACCCTCTTTCTCCACATTACTCGTCCCGCCACTCTCTGGGCCAGACGCTCTTGAGGGTGCTACTCAACTACGAAAAGTGATACTTCTACCGCTTTGTACTCCTCTTTCTATCTCCACTCCCCGGCGCCGATCCGCGGGGGCAGCAAGGAGCTACTAATAGGAAAGTCACGCTCTGGTGCTCTTCGGTAGCGTTCCTCGCCATCCTTCAGCCACTGCTCGGCGAGGCCGAGACTGGTCCTCAATTCAAATAATTGGGCCTCCAGGGCCCTCTTTTCCTCTTTATTGGCCAATCTCTTGGCCTTTTCTCGTTCCCTATCCCTTTCTCTCTCGGCATGTTCTCTTTCTCTGTCATCCCTCTCTAGCTGAAGGGTGATCCTCAGCTCCACAGCATCCCTGGAAGAGTCCTCACTTGGACGACGTTGCAGTTCCTCTTCTAGCTCGGCTATTCTAGCTTCCTTCTGTGCGGCATGTGCGTGTGCATCCTATGTTTCTTTCTCCTGCCATACATATCATCTCAGGCATATGGCAATGCTTGAACAAGGGATATTAAATGGTGAGACTCTCACCTGTGCAGAAAGCATCCCTTCTGCCTCCGCAGCCCGTTGTGTGGTATGAGCAAGCTGCTCGTGGAGTAGATCTAACTCTGAAGTAGGAATCCATAGACTGGATGAAACACCATCTGCCCCCATCGCCGATGAAACTGCATCGAGCTGAGCACGCTGCGACAGATAAGAGGTGTCATTTAAGTGGTTAGGGTTATGAATTTCAAATCATACCAGGAGCGTGTACATACACACTTACTGATGAACCCAGAGCCGCTCGGGTGTCATTCAACTCTTGCTCCGTGTCCGCCAAACGAGCTCGTAAGTTCGTTATTATGGTGTCACGGACATCCTACAGTTATGGCTCTTGAGTTCACAAAAAATCAAAAAAAAATGGAAATTACGCAAAAAAAAAAATGGTGTTTTTACTTTACCTCCACAAGCCCCCCAAGTTGGAGCCTCTCCGCATACATTGCCCTATAGAGCCGTAGGTAATCTTCACTGTCTTGCGCTTGTGATTCCACGAGCGTGCCACCCCGTTGCCAGTCTTCATACTGTTAGGGGAAGCGCACCCTCCAATCAACGCAGGTTGCCGGCCCACGCGTCTTCTTCCCGACGCTGGGTGATGTGGTCATATCCACCCATTCCTGGGCAAGCCCTAGGGTCCTCATGGTTAATCGTAGCCTTAGTGGCTCAATTTTATTCAAACAATGGAGCCAGAGGTCTCGTCCGAATCGGGCACGGCTTCCAATTACCCATGACTGGTCGACATCGACCATATTCGAGTAAGGCCTCCAGTTCACCTATGTTGGGTTGTACATATCTTCTTAGTTACTCAAAAATATAAAAAAAATGATAAAAAAAATGAACAAAACAAAAAAAAATAGAAAAAAGTATCTGACCATCGTTACAGGGAACTCTTATAGCTCCCGTCTCAATACCATCAGTTGGTAGGATAATGGTGTTGTGCTCATGATGGGTTGTCACCGCCTAGCCAACGGGATCGTCACTGGCCGCCAGTGTCGAGCTCTCCACATTGGAATATAATCGTAGCTCCATAGCTATACCATCATGTGTCATTGGCATCAACAAATACAAGAAAAAAAAGCATAAAACCAAAACAACAAAAAATTCTTTACCTAGATGAAGGGCGTAAACCCATTTATTGTCACCTCTCGGCATGTCCTTTGCGACAGACCTGTGAATAGATACGCTAGTACGGCAGCCCCCCAGGCGTACTGTCCTACTCTCTCCAAGTCCACGAGCAACTCCAGGAAGCGGCAGCGTATGTTGTCTCCCTTGGAGCCCAGTAGCAACTTGCCCAACAGAAAGATGAGGAACCTCCTCAGATCCATGTTGGTCCTTTCCCAGTTGCTGGCGTCCACGCAGTACACAGCACGGGCTCCTCTTTTGGCTCTTTCCATGAATTCCTCCAGGGACTCGTCATCCCGTGGACGAATGTCAGTAAGCCCTAGCGCCTCCATGATCGATGCCTTGGCTACTGACCTGTTCTTCCGACCGTCGAGGTCCAGCCCTAATAGCTTTTGGGCACCTTCTCGGTAGTCCGCATAAGTGACGCCTGTCACTGCCTCTCCATCCACTTTGAGGCCCGTGATTCGGACCACATCTTCTAGGCTGGGCACCATGTGCCCCCAAGGCGTCAGGAATGCCCGACTCACTGGGTCCCATCTTTCATGCAGTGCTTGGATCAGGGCAAGGTCGAGCTTTATCGGCTCGATTCGGAGGAAGGCCCTGAACCCCATCACGTCTAGCCTGGCCTTCTAGAAGTCTGGGAGACTTTGATATGCCGCCACTACCAGCTCCCACGAGATGTGCGATCGCATCATGCTCTGCACATACACAAGAGGTGAGAAAGGGGAGCATTGCTAAGCAAGAAAGGAGAAGAAAGGATGGAGAAAGGAAACTAAAGAATCCACTTACAAGCTGTGATCGGGTCCTTTCACTCAGTCGTCTTTCAACTTCTGAGAGTCTTCTGGAACTGCTACCAGATCTGCTCCTCTTCGAAGAGCGGAAAGACTCACCTTCTGCTCTGAAGCTAGATTCACCCTCCATCCTGAAAAATGAGCGACACTCACTACCTCCCCTCCTTACAAACTTGCACTCCTCAAATCTGCTCTCACGACTTTGGTGCTTCCAAGTCGAGGGAAAGGGGAGGTATTTATAGGATTGGAAAGAAGGTGATCGGGATCTATTACCATCATCCCTAGCAACAGCCTTTGCGACAAGCCACCCTCTATTTATTCTCGCATGCCACTCTACCATGTGGAGTGATCGATTCGGGGGCGTGATTTGTTGACCCGTCCTCCCTATTCGGTCTGAAGATTTCCCGTGTTCATTGTCCCGTTGCGACTATCTCTAAGGAGGAAGTAGGGGACATTTATGTGGGAAAACAGGATCAGTGACCGACATTGTTGAAATTGGTGGTAGATCCTTTGAAATCATGGCCCCGGTACCCTCGCGTGCCACTTTACCATGTGAAGTAAATGGAGCGGAGCTGTGATTGGTTGACCGGCCACTCTTATTCGGTCCAAAGATTCCGCGTGTCCCTTGTCCTATTGTGACTACTTTTAGCGCAAACAAGGAAATGCGGGACGTTCGCGTGGGAAAAGAGCACCAGGGGCCGATATTGTTGAAATCTGATGGTAGATTCCCCTTGAAAATCATGGCTATCATGAGTCACCGCCCCGTGTTTTAAGGAGACATCTCGTCGAGCACGTCTCGCGGGAACCTATGTGGTAGAGAAGAATCGTAGAGGAGAAGGAATGTATCAAGGCAAGCAAGCCATGTTCAAGCCGAGCTATTCCATTCACACATCTATATAAGGGTCCGTGCCTGCTATCAGGAGAGAGCGAGTATGCAAGCCACTCACTAATCCTCATCACCCTCCTGGTCACTTCTCTTCTCTCTTCTCTCCGAAGGCAAGAAGTCCCTCGGAGGCTTTCTATAGTTCCGTGACGCGGCAATCGCTTTGCCGTGCCACACGTTCCCACCGGCTCTTTGGCGGTGCCCTTCGTCGTCTTCCTGCTTCTCTCGCGACCCTGATGGCCGTGAAGCTCTCGAAGTCAAGGCCGCTGGTCGAGTTGCCCTCTACTTCTCAAAAAGACTGCACCAGCTCCAGGAGCTTCTCCACTGCGAGCTCCGATTCTGCCCTAATCTGCAACAATTCTGAGGGATTGACGCGTCCGTTCGTTGTTTCTCCTAAAGCTTCATCAGTTGGGCCTTCAGTGCCCTCCTCTTGTATCAATCTCAGTGTCGCTCTATCCCCCCACTCCTTCTCACTCTCTCCTCGTCACCTGAAGAGAACATCAGCACCAGGACATCTCAGGGGAAGCCCTCTACTGTAATCGCCCCAGCCCTCCGGCTCTTGTCCGATGACAGGTAGCCGTCATCCAGCGTTTGACATTCCAAGCCGCCTCTGCCAAAAGAGAAAGGAGAGAGAGGAAATTCGAGGAGCACACAATGACATTAAGGCTTGGCATTTATTTTAAAGAGAGATACATTAGGGTTCGGGCACCTCAGGCCTCAGTTTCCCCAGTTCCATTACATAAGCATTCAACAGCTCATGGTCCTCACTCACAGACACCATCACCTTCCGTGGAACGCCTGCTTTCCACGCTGCTTTGATCACTTTCACGTCTATGGCATCACCCCTTGTGCCCAACTCCCTCGCCCTAATCAAAGGCAGATCAGATGGCGTAGGAGAGAAGTGTCGGGGAAGGCCAATTTGTAGGCAACACGGGTGCGAGCTGTAAAGCACAAACTCAGTTGCACCGATAAGCTGGAGTTCCGCGTAAGGGGAGGATCTTGCGAGAAGCTCACGTCCAAGTAAACGCGCTGGCGCGTGAGTAAACGCATCCCGTTCCAAAGTGTTGAAGTAAGTGCGCCAGTCTCTACGTGACTTTAGCCGAGGCGTGCGATTGACCACACTCCCGCCAAAACCCAACACATCAACCATGTGATAAAGGGGGCTTTGTTGGAAGATTCTGGAAGTAGTTCGTGCCTCCTCGCAGCGATCAAATTTGAAGTGGAGATCGATCCAGCAATTGAGGGGAAACATGCACCCATAGGGGGGCTGGCCCATGCTGGAAGCCGTAAGACCACTGTAAAGGTAGGCGAGGACGGCTGGCCCCACTCTTTTGCCCTTCCAGAGTCCGCAGATCGCACCCAACTGATCCTCCTCCAAGATGTTGTCGATGCTGGGGAAGAGGAGAGCTCCCGCCAAACAAATCACGAACACTTTCATGAGTGCTTCTAAACGTTCGTCGCTTGGCAATCTTTCCAAAGCGTTCATAGTCCAGTCTGCCAGCTTCTGTAGGTTGATTCCTTTCTGGGTCTGAACGCCTTTAACAACTTCGCAGAGCATGAAGCTTCCCAGAATCTCCTCAGGGGATACTTTCTTCCCCATGGGTAAAATTTTTATTCTCCCATCATTCCTGAATCTTTTTAAGCCAAGCAGGAGTTCCGCCTCCTCCAGAAGGATCGTCGATTCAAAAGTCGGAAAGACGAAGGTGTGGGTTTCAGGGTGCCAAACCTCTATCAGTGCACCCATGGCTGCACAATCCATGCAAATCTTGTTATAATATTTGGCGTGGATAACTAGGCCTTGAAGGTGCCACTTTGAAATAAAAACTCTCATGTCGATAGTAATGTTGGAAGTGAGCTTCGATAGCCAGGGCAGTCTGGAGAATCTTCGAGGACCCAGAAAGAGGGGATACGGCTGAAAGGAAAGGAAAGAAAAGAATGAATGGGTAAGAAAGAACTCATGTCTGAAAAATAGAGGAAAGAGCTTACTCACCCTTCGCAAGAGAATCCTTTCGCTCAGATGACCTCCGATGTCGGTCAATTTCAGGAATTCACGATCGAACCTCCCCCTTTTGGTAAGACGGGAAGATTCACCCTCCATCTCCACAGACTGGGATCCCTCTCTTCCCATCTCAAAAGCACAGAACCACCATTGAATGCATTTGGCCAAGTGCTAGGGGGGTACTTATAGGAGAAAAGAGGGGTAAAACTATAAATGTAAAGCATGAATGATGAGTTACTGTTATGGATTTTTACCGGAGGAATCTTGTTCGGTTTGCATTATGTCTTTGCTTGTTTCTGTGAATTACCTGGGTGTGTGGATTTCTTTGTAAAGTGCAATTCCATTTCTTGTGTAATAATTGTGGGTTAACTGTTCGGTGCAGACATCGATGCAATAATTGTGTGTTAACTGTTGAGTGTAGGTACCGTTGAAAAAGAAAAAAAATGGGATCACACTGTCCCACCCTCAGTCACTCCGGTGATTGGCCCCATTGTGTCATGCATCCTACTATATGATATCTACGCTATTAGAGCATACCAAGGACCTTATGTCTTGGATAAATCTGGAGTTTGAGTTCCCCTTCAACAAAAACAGTGATCACTTCAGAGGAATTCAGGACGTACGGATAGGCCGTTAGGGTGTGACAGCTTGGGGACGACGGTCCCGTCCGATGTGTCGGTACGTGGATAAACGGGCCCCAGCTCAGTATCAGCTCATCGGATCGGTATCCTGACCCAGTCTCCACAACTTAACAATATTATCCTTGGTTACCTTCTATTTTCTTTTGTTTTATATTTTTCTTTTAAACACAGCATGCATTCATGTAGGACTTTGATATCATTGTGGAAGATCATTCACTTAACTTGATCGCGAGAGCTGCTGTGCTTAAATTCCTGAATAGTACGAGATATTCCACTCTGAATCGAGTACTCAGTTTCCCCGAAACCACCTTGGGTGGCTTCTCCGGAAGAAACATTTGTTTGGATTTATCAACTACTTCTTTTTTACACCATTGGGCCCACCTCAGCCGCAGCACTTCCACATGGCTGGTAACCGCTCCCCGAGGTGAAACCGACAGGTCTACGACCAGGGTACTTCCACGCAGAAAAGTTGGCCCCACCCTTTTATTTATGCTCAAGTGCACTTTTTCTCTTTCCTTATTTCCATCCAAACAAGCGTTGACTTTGGGGGACCCTCTTCAGGGTTGTTTTGTTGAGACCTTGGAAAGGCTCCAATCCTAAAAAATTGAAAGCGTGTCACATCATACCTTGGCATCCACTTTTCAGTCCACTCCATTTCATTTCATTACCCTTCATTGCATTCCATTACACGTCGTTCCCCTACAAAGCGGATGCCAAGGCAGGGCAGCTGTAGACATGCCAATTTTGACATTGCGGCAAGTAGATCTCGTATTATATTATGATGCCCCAAAGCGGCCCTCCCGGTCGAATTTTTTAAAATGGTCTTCAATTTCCAGACGAGGTTGAATAATGGTGAAATATGCATTCATAGTCCGAGTACATTGTTGGTCTGAGCATATATATATAACAAAGGTTCGTGCATCTTCATAGCAAGTCTGTACATTTTTCAGTTGTATCAACTCAAGCCTATACATTCATCTACAAAGTCTATACAATCCTCCAAGTCTATACATTCATCTCCAAAGTCTATACATTCACTCTTAGTCTATACATTCATCTCCAAAGTCTATACATTCCTCCAAGTCTATACATTCATCTCCAAAGTCTATACATTCATCTCCAAAGTCTATACATTCCTCCAAGTCTATACATTCCCACCAAGTCTATACAATCTTTAAATCCATGCATCTCCAAAGTCTATACATTCATCTCCAAAGTCTATACATTCCTCAAAGTCTATACATTCATTTCCAAAGTCTACACATTCATTCCAAGTCTACACATTTCTTCCAAGTCTATGCATTCCTCCCAAGTCTGTACACTCCATGTCTACACATTCCCCCCAAGAATATACATTCCCACCAAGTCTACACGTCACCAAGTCTACACATCACCAAGTCAACACATCCTAAGTCTACACATCCATAAGTCTGTACATTCTATGTCTAAGTATCAAAGTCCATACATTCAAGTCTATACGTTGCAACAAGTCCATACGTAGCAAGTCTGTATGTTGCAGCAAGTCTGTACGTTACAGTAAGTCTGTACGTTGCAGCAAGTCTGTACGTTCAAGTCTGTACGTTGCAGCAAGTCTGTATGTTGCAGCAAGTCTATACGTTGCAGCAAGTCTGTATATTTATAATAACAAAAACATAAAAAAGATATATAATATATATTTATAATACCTCTTCTTAATCTAATCTCTACTTATTAATCTTAATCCTTATCTTATCTCTTCGTTAATCCACTTACGATATTTATTTCACACTCACTAATACTCCCGTCCCCGCCATTCACTATACACCCATATTAATAATATTCTCACGTCTATTTCTCTCTCTCTATTTTTCTTCCCTCTCTCTCACGTAACCCCCCTTTTTCTATGTTCTCACCCACACTCTCACGGCACACACACTCATTTCACTGCATAGACTCCTCTCCCTCACGGTACACACATACACACACATCCAGTGAACACCTCCCCTCTCGAACCCATAGTCCCTCCCTGCCATCTTCTTGTAACACACAACCCCACGTCTGGACACCCACCACTAACGTCAGCACTCCATTCCCATCTCCTCTCCCCCCGTGAACGATCTCTCTCTCGGATCAAACCACCGCATGCTCCCCACTATCGCCCTCCTCTACCGTGTGAACCCCCACGCCGCACCGCAGGCCTCACTTCCTAACACACCACTCCCCCTCTTCCTGCCCCTCTCTTCTCTTTTTCCCTCTCCGCTCTCTCTTCTTTCTCCCGTCTGCAACCCCCTCTAAACCACTACACCACATCCCGCGCTCTACCTGCAACCTCCTCTCCCCCGTGCATGCGTCTCCACCACCGAGCCTCACCGCGGACTTCACACCCCACCTTTTCTCCCGTCTCCCTTTTCTCTTTGGACACCCCCTATCCCTCTCTTCCTCTCTTAGCCGCGGGTGCAACCCCTTGCATACCGACAGCCCCTCCACCGGCCGCCCGCAGCGCCGCGGTCGCCGACGTCGTCCTCCGACCACGTCTGCAGCACCACCGGCAGCCCCTCCACCGGGCGCCTGCACCGTGCGGACGCACCCCGCCTGCGCTTCACGGACGCACCCCACGTGCATAGCTGCCAATGCCTACATCTTCGCCTCCGCCTCCGGCGACGCCACCGTCCTCGTCTGGGATGTTCGTGAGCCCGTCTCCTCGCTCACCACTCCACCACCGGCGTCGTCTCCTCCACCGCCGCGAGCCCAGCTCCAAGCCTGCCGGTCGTCACAACCCCGCGCCCCTGCCATCCCAGCCACGCCAGAGTACGCCTGCATGCACCGTCCGCTGCATGCCGCCGTGAGCTCCCCACGAGTCGCCGTCGTCATCCTCCAGTCGTCATCCACCCTGTCAGAGCACCCCGCGTCCCCATCGCCGTCAACCTCGGCTGCCGTCTCCACCTCGTCGTCAACTCCTCTGGTCACCATCGTCATCCTCTGGTCGCCGTGGGCACCGTCCGCCGTGAGCCCGTTGCCGTCCACCTCGCCGTGAAGCCTGTCACCAACCGCCATCATCCATTGGTGCACCCACGACCGTCGTCGCTACTGCCGTGAAGCCCTCCGCGACGTCGCCGTCGTCGTCTCCACACTGCCCGCGAACACCGCCGTCCTCTCTCCTTCTCTCTCTTCCTCTCTACACCTCCCGCCGCGACTGTCTCCCCCCTCCGTTCTCTCTTCCTCCACCTCCTCTGCAACTTCTTCTCCACTGCGGTCTCTCTCTCCCTCTCTTCCTCTCTATCTCTCTCCCTCTCGATCTCTCACTCTTTTTTTTCCAACTCCCTCTCTCTCCCTCTCTCCCCCTCTGTCCCACCGTCTCTCTCTCTCTTTCTCTCTTCCTCCTCCGCCTCTCCGTCTCTTTCTCTCTCTTCCTCTCTCTCCCTCTCTCTCTTTCTCCCGCTCTCTCTTTCTCTCCGTCTCTCTCTTTCTCCCCTCCCGCCGCGATCGCTCTCTCTCTCTCTACCTCTCTCTCATTTCTTTCTATTTTTTATTATTTTTTATCCCTTTCTCACCCTCCCTCTCTCCCGATCTCTGCTCTCATCTCTCTCTCCCTCTTTTTCTCTTTTTGTTATATTTTATTTACTCCTCCTTTTTCTTTCTCTTCTCTCTCCCCCATCTCTGTTGTTTTTTTTAGTCACGCACGCTCCTCTCTCTCACCGTTTCTCTCTCTGTTCTTCTCTCTCTCCTCCCGTCTCTCTCAGTTCTTTCTCTTCTCCTCTCTCCCTCCCATTCCCTTTTTTTATTATTTTTTTCTCCCCTCTCCCTCCTTCTCTCGATCTCTCCCTCACTGTCCCTCTCTTTCATTTTAATTTTTTTATTCCTCTCAATTTTCTCTCTTCCTCTTTTTCTCTCTCACCCTCTCTCCCTCCCTCTCTCGATTTCTCTCTCTCCCTCATTCTTTTTCTTTTTTATTCCCTCGCTCACCCCCTCTCTCTTCTCTTCTATCCCCCTCTGTCTTCATTTTTTCCCCTCTCCCTCCTTCACTCGATCTCCCCCTTCTGTCCCTGCTCTCTCTGTCCTGTCTCTCTGCCCCTCTATCTCCCTCACGTGCTCTCTTGCCCCCCTTCTTCTCTTTTATATATATATATATCTATATACACATATATATACACTATATATACTTAGATCTCTTATATGTATTTCATTCCTTGTATTTTATCTTTTCTTTCTCTAAAACTGAAATACCAAAAATCTAAAAAAAAAGAAGGGAGAGTTTTCCTCTCTCTCTTCCTCTCCACTTTATACATATATCTATATATACATATTCACATAAGTATTTGTGTATATAGATGTGTATATGTATATATAAATATATACATATATTTGTGTGAGTGTTCTTGCAGGTGTGTGTGTGTAAGTGCGTGTATGCGTCTGTACGGAATGGAAAGAGATGCTCCGGTCCGACTCGTGTTGAAGTCTGTGAAATAAAGAAAGTTGAGTTACCGGACGTTCGAGCACACGAGAAGATATTCCACTTCACCGTGTACTCGCGCCGTCCTCGTCTTGGAGATGCTCCCTCGAGCCCGTCGTCGGCCCCCTCACTAAGCTTTCTCATCTCCCTTATCTTATTTGATTGTTAAACACATTGCATGCATCATTTGTCATCCATATTACGTCTCTCTCCCCGAGAGACCCTTATTTGATCATCCATCATATCATCTGCCTACCTTTGTGTATAAAAGGGGTTTAAAATAACATCGACCAGGTGCGTCACCATTTACGATTTCATCGTTACTTAGCATATGGGATTGATGCTACACTATCTCTGTTCTTACTTCGTTGCTCTTTCCTTGTCTGATCTTTTGCAAGGGTAATCCAAAGGAGGAGGAGGAGGAGCCTACGGAATCCCCCAGCCTAGAGATGAAATGCAATCGTTCCCCCCTATTCTGAGGTACTCGACCGTCACCTTCCCCGTTTCCATCTTCTCCGTTCCCCTATTTTCATTAGTTGTTATTAGGCTTTTGTCCCTCTCCCTCTCTATTTACTTTCTAAATAATAAACAAAAAGAATCTTTCACTCGATGTGTTTTCTTTGCAATCTTTAATATCTGTATCATTCTACTTTATACCCCACTACCTCTCTTTGTTTTCTTATATCTCGATTCCTCTCATCATCTTCTTTTGTCCATTTAAAAGACATAAAAGAATAAAAAACAATAAAGGCAACAAAAACCAACAAAAAAATAACAAAAGCTAAAACAAAAAAAAGGAAAGAATAACAAAATCAGGGTAACCGAAGGAAGCCATCTTCATCGGCCGGCCGACAGAAGAGGAAGAGAGGACCCGCACTGCTCCCGCTCGGGCGGCGAACGCGATCAGAACACTTCCTGTGGGGTTCTCAGCCCCCTGGCGATCACACTTCCCTTCCCCTTCTTTCTGTTATTCCTTTTCTGTTCAAACCCCGTTGACGGAACCAGTTCCTCGCAGTGGTTTTATTTTCTATCTTTTGTTCGAACCCCGTCGACGGAACCAGATCCTCGCGACGGTCTTATCTAACTGGTACGGTGGGTCACCTCCCGCGACCATTTTCATTTCAGTAATTTAATTTCTGCACTGTAACATCCTAACCCCTAACTGTTTAATTTTAACATTCCCCTATCATTACCTCAAAACCCCGTGGAGAGTGACATCTCGCGGCGATTTTTTTAATCCCATTTTCATTTGTTCGAACCCCGATCAAGGAATCCGTTCCTCGCGGTGGTTTCATTTCCTACACTTTAGTTCGAACCCCGATCAAGGAATCCGTTCCTCGCGGTGATTTCATTTCCTGTACTTTCATTCCAACCCCGATCAAGAAACCCGTTCCTCACGGTGGTTTCATTTCCTGTACTTTTATTCCAACCCCGATTAAGGAATCCGTTCCTCGCGGTGGTTTTCATTTTCTGCACTTTCGTTCCAACCCCGATCAAGGAACCCGTTCCTCGCGATGGTTTTCATTTTCTTTAATTTCATTCCAACCCCGATCAAGGATTCCGTTCCTCGAGGTGATTTCATTTCCTGTACTTTCGCTCCAACCCCGATCAAAGAATCCGTTCCTCGCGGCGGTTTTTTTTTATTTTTCGTACTTTCGTCCCAGCCCCGTTGACGGAACCAGTTCCTCGCGAGGGCTTCTTTCATAATCCTCATTCTGTCGATTGTTCTTGTTATTCTCATATTTGTTATAAAACCCCGTAAAAGTCAATGCCTAGTGGCGGTTCATGTTGTTCATACTACTGTCATCCCGTTCTGTTAAGTGATATCCTGTTATAGTTAGTTTGCCTAGTTCATGTTGCTATTATCGTTTCGTGATATTAACAGTTTGTTATAATGTGGTGTATCTTTATTTTGTGTATCACTCACTCCTGAATCTGTGGAAATGACTCCCGTCGGACCTTCTCTAGCTTTCGCTGTTAAGTTAGTACCCCTCACTCCTCATTCTTGCGCCGCTCCCTTCGTCATTACCATTGTTCGCATCAACACTTTGCATTTTACTTGTTACCCAAAGTCACCTTACGTCATACCCTAATATTCGGTATCTCTAAAGCTACTCCCAAAGCAATAGGTTACACCTGTTGAAGAGGGAGTTAGTTTGCGCGAGAGGACCTTCAAGTCCCTATCTCCGCCCTGTACCAGAAATTGGGGTAAGTTCAGATTTTATTGTGTCTCACTAGCAGGCTCCTTTCAGGACGGGTTTTTCCTTACCCTTCTCTCACTTTTCATCACTACCCCCTCTTGCATTCTGAGTGGACGATCTCAACCGTCTACTTCTCACTTTTCTCTAGCCTTTCATCATTATCCTCTCTTACCCCCCGCGGGTGGACGATCTCCTCTGTCTACAATAATCTTGCATTTCTTTCTGATATTGAGCCCAAATCTGTAAATGAAGTATTAAATGATAATTTCTGGATCTTGCCTATGCAGGAGGAGTTACACCAATTCCAAAGGAATGAGGTGTGGTTTCTTATGCCTAGACCTAAGAACCACCCGGTGATAGGAACTAAGTGGGTTTTTCGAAACAAACTTAGTGATCAAGGGGTGGTAATTAAGAATAAAGCCTGGCTTGTAGCCCAAGGCTATAGTCAAGAATTAAGAATTGATTTTGATGAATCATTTGCACCCGTGGCAAGGCTTGAGGCTGTTAGAATACTACTTGCCTTTGCATGCTCTAGGAACATAAAACCTTTTCAAATGGACGTTAAAAGTGCCTTTTGAATTATGTAGTGAAGGAGGACGTCTATGTTGAGCAGCCACCTAGTTTTGAAGATGAGAAGCATCCGGACCATATATTCAAATTTGACAAAGCACTTTATGGTCTGAAACAAGCCCCCCGTGCATGGTATGAAAGGCTAAGTACTTTTCTTTCAGAAAATGACTTCAAGAGAGGTAATATGGATCAAACTCTTTTCATTAAAAGTAACAATAAACACATGCTTATTGTTCAGGTATATGTTGATGACATTATTTTTGGAGCCACTTCTGATTCATTGAATGATGACTTTGTAAAATTGATGTAGGAGAGTTTGAGATGAGTTTGATGGGAGGATTGACATATTTTTTAGGTTTACAGGTGAAGCAAGTAAAAGATGGCATCTTCATCAATCAAAGGAAATACACAAAGGAGCTCATCAAAAAGTTCAAATTCGACAATGCAAAGCCACACAAGACGCCTATGTCAACAACAGTGAAATTGAATAAAGATGAAGAAGATAAGTCTGTCGATCAGAAACTCTTTAGAGGAATGATTGGTTCCTTATTGTACTTGACTGCTAGTAGGCCAGATATCATATTTAGTGTTTGCATGTGTGCAAGATTCTAATTTGATCCTAGAAACTCACACTTGTTAGCAGTCAAAAATATTTTCAGATATTTGCTAGGCACCACGGATTTTGGTCTTTGGTTTCCACATAGCTACACTTTTGATTTGGTAGCTTACACGGATTCCGATTATGCTGGGTGTTTAGTGGATCGTAAGAGCACAAGCGGGTACTGTCAATTTCTTGGAGGTTGTATGGTCTCATGGGCCTCTAGGAAACAAAATAATGTGGCATTGTCAACTGTCGAAGCCTAGTACATGGCGGCAGGTAGTTGTGCAGCCCAAGTGCTTTGGATCCAACAACAATTAGTTGACTTTGGCATTTCTTTGAATGACACGCCCATTCTTTGTGATAACACTTCTGCGATAAATCTTTCCAAAAATCCTGTTTTGCACTCTCGCCCAAAGTATATAGAGATTAGACATCACTTCTTGTGAGATCATGTGAGTAAGGGTCATTTTGAACTTATCCATGTAAATACAGAAAATCAACTTGCAGACATCTTCACAAAACCCTTAACTCCTGAAAAATTCACTCAAATAAGGATAGAACTTGGAATTTGTTGTTTGATATATATACTTCTAAAAAAGCATTTCTTGAAAATCTTCTAAGACTTCACCTCCTTGTTATATAAAATGCATTGATTGATATCATTTGTGAATCATGACATATACAAAGGAGGAGGAACTATTTCCAATTGTGCATACATTTAGGGGGAGTCATAGGTATAGTATGACAAATTCATATTCTACATACATAGCAATTACCCACACACCTTGCTCGAGATGATGCATATGACTTTAATTAATAAGGATTTCAGAACTTCTTTTCAACACTTTAAGGGAAATAAAATTTTTACAGGATTGAAG